>CAEGAF010150993.1:0-53924 GCA_903067075.1 Micropoecilia bifurca
CCCGCTTCACGGCAGACGCTGCCCCAATCCGCCTGTCGATCTCCCGCTCCCTTCTTCCCTCATTCGTGAACAAGATCTCCAGAAACTTAAACTCCTCCACTTGAGGCAGGACGACCCCCCTGACCCGGAGAAGGCACTCTACTCTTTTCCGGCTCAAGACCATGGCCTCGGATTTTGGAGGAATAGCATTTTTTGGACAGCATTTCCAGACGCAGTCGAGGTGTCGAGGGGATCCGTTTTGGTGGCCTTAGGATCGCATCTCTGATTTTTGGGGATGATGTGGTCCTGTTGGCTTCATCAGATCGTGATCTGCGGCTCTCGCTGGAACGGTTCGCTGTCGAGTGTGAAGCCGCCAGGATGAGGCTCAGTGCCTCCAAATCCGAGGCCACGATCTTGAGCCGGAAAAGTGTACAGAAGACCCACTTGTGTTATTCATTTTTTTCTGAAAAAAATACGTGCTCCCCCACTATATCATTTATTTAGAAATACATCTCAATTTCATAACCCATTTCTGTTAAATCATGTGGACTTTTGGAACAGTCTATTGAACAAGTAATCATGACTTATAGATGAAAACTATATCTTCTGAGCAACAGCCACCCCAACACTAATGAAAGTGTACAGCAGTTATGAATAATTGATTGCATCGCTGAAAATTTATTGCTCTAAAGGTTTTGAAATGGACATTAAACAGAAATAAATTGTGAAAAAATTGCTGTATCAGTGAAAAATATATTGAGGGTTGCTGTGGTTGATAGACAGCCCATAAATATAACTGTAGTAAAACTTTTCTGCAACAACCAAAAGAATCCTGCAAGTCTCCAGGTTTTTGCACATCAAACTATCAAACATTACCTTATTCATCAGTCTCAGAGTATCACAAGTAGCCACATTTTAATTTAGCTCTGCTGAGAGCCATGCAATTAATTTGCCATAAGCAGTAATGACTTGCATTGTAATGTAGCATGTAATCACACACTGTCTCACGAAATATCCCTCTGGTGGTAGCCTGTTTCTCTAGATATACCTGTCCTAAGACTATTTCGCTGCAAAGAAGCAGTCAGCCTCTTTATTTTCCACTTTGAAGTCCATCAAAGACTTTTTTTTTTAAACAGACATATGAATACATTTTAGTTGGGGGTGGAAGGGAAGTAGCAGAGCAGCAAACAAGGTCAGTCAAGAGAAACTCAAAAAGTAATATCACCATCTTTATTGCAGGCCCCAAATAAGTGTCATCAGTGCAGTGGTCTGTGTCAGATTTTAATCAGCTCTTCACCTCAGCTACTGTATGATACGCACCACAGGAGAAGTGCAACCCAATGACTCAGAAGCATCTCTTAATGGCACTGAAAGTGGCCAATAATGAGGGGCGTAAATTATCAATAAGAGACACAGTGCGAACATTGTTAACTATGTGTTACCTGAAACCACACGAGCATCTCAAAGTGAGTGTTTACTTCCAGTCTAGCAGGGCAAATGATTACAAAGAAAAGCGTTTTAGTGGTTGATGGCCACCTGGAGCAGACATCAAATTGCATCCTCGATTGGCATTGTTACAAATTAAAGCTCTATAGAGTTGACACGGCAGTGAGACTTTCAAAATAAAACAATCAAGAATCTAATATATCTGTCCCTGCTCTCGTGAAACTTGGCTGCGCAAGGAGTCATCAAGCTTGTCTCATTGAGTCAGGTTCTGCTGCAGTGGCTGCTTTGCAGTCAGCTCAGAGTGCCGTCCATACAACAGGGATTTCCTCTACAAAACACCAGCTTGCAGCTTTAAAATGATAAATGATGGTCATCTGCAGCCAGTCTCAAGCACTTTTGCAAGAGTGTAGCAGCGAAGGGATCGCAGAAGATCTCCTTGGACCTGCCAAGTGAAATTTGACTTGAACTTCTCTTAATTTTAAGACATTTTCCACCTCGATGGGTTTGTTCACAGATTTTTCATGAGTCTGCATGTGTACTTGTACAGAAATTTAAAATGAATGACTTAATGCATTCATGTTGTCCAAGAGCCTGCAAATTATCATATTAATGCAGACCTTTGAGAAACGGAGAAGGTCAAAGCCCCGAGCACGAGACTGGTGAGGATTTTATTTCGGTTTTTAAAGCTTATGAACAAATGTAAAAAGCTATTTTTAAACTCTATCTTTCTAAGCCTGAAACTAGATACTGTGGCAAATCAAGCCTTCAAGAAACGCCACCTGCCAAATTTAGTAATGCAATTCATACACACTTAAAGTATGTAGTTTATATGTATTTAGGGGAAAGACCACCTATTGTTGTGTATATTTACAGTTGAAACCAGAAGTTTACATACACAAAACGCAAGTGTTTAATTCTTATTATAATGTGATTTCACTTAAGCACAGAATATTTGCTTTTTGTAACTTTACCTTCTTAATTTATTCTGTTTTATATTGCGATATTCTATGGTCTTTCATATTCTGCAGCATCACTTAGTTTGTTCTGCTCACTTTTTCACCATCTTTATTTGTGGCCGAGTTAAACACAAATGTCATTTAATGCAAAAATTACATTTACAGAAACAAATCAATGTACAGTGCTTGCAAAGAATGACAGTGATTGCACTGCTTTGTGAATTTCTGGCACAGAACATTTTGTCATATATGACAAGATAATTAGTCACTACATGACCTTCAGCCTCCAGCACCGTCTTTCTTTCTACAAGGATGCACAAACTAATTTCCTGTCTCCATTCTGATTCAAATCTCCATATCAAATGAAATAATCTTAAGGGTAAATTGTTTTATTAGTTTGATATTTTATTCTTTGAATCTAACAAATGAATGTTGTATGGACAAATGTGAGGTAGTGCAGAATTGGGAATCTTTTTTTTCTTTTTCATTTTGTCAGTACCAAGTTGTCAGTGAAGAACATGTTGATGTGGTTATTTGTATACACAGATGTGCTTAATATTATCTGTGTAAAGCTCACACCTCAAATGTAAACTTTAATATAAATAACTGAGAGGGTTGTTGTTGCTTTTTTGTAGATAACTCCAAGTGACCTTGTAGAACCAGATTTAGTCAATGTACATTTTTATTTATACTAGCAGTTGCGTGGGATGTCAAGACATCTGGAACAAATGACCTTGCTTAGTTTTTACACTACAATTTTTCTAAATACTTAAGTGTATTTAAAAGTATCTTAAATGGAAAAGATGAGTTCCATAAGGATGAATGGCATTTAATTTTAAAATTGTAAAAACTTTGTGAGAATATATAAATAACTGTATTTTTAAACATTGATTACTGACTATGTCAAACTTTAAATGGGAATTATTTGGTAAATAAACTGATTACATGTTTGAGATTACAAGATTCTGCAAAATGAAAAATCAAGCAATAAGATTAAGGCTCTCTCGATTCAGCTGTGTTAAATGTCCTATTTATTCGCACGGTACATCGTTTTTGTGAAAGGTTAGTACAAAGATTGTGTAGGATTTCATTTTTCACTCTCTACAGAAACTCAGAGTTTCCATAGAAGCTTAACCAAACCAGCTTCTTTAATTGGTTTACTTTACCAGTCCATCATGATCCAAACATGGGATCATTCATAGATGTAATAATCTTTGCAATCAGACAGCTGTTGTGACTCCACTGTCACAGGAGGAGACAGGTTTGTGGCCCTACAGATCCCCAGAGATGAAATCCATTTCCTTGTGAGCTGAAGCAACACAATTTGGACCTAAAGGAAGGCAATTTGTGGATTCATTCTTGTGTATGTTTGTTGTCCACCAAGGTGTTTCTAATAGCGGGATCACATCTTCCTTCCACTTTTCCCTTTAGGATTGTATGAGCATTAACATGCTTAATAAAATGTTTTTTTTTCTTCTGATAACCTTACAAGCTCCTAACAACTATTTTATTTTTAATGTGTTAATTTGGGGCATTTGTCTCCTGGTCACTAGGCTTTCCTTAATAGTGCATATAATTTTAATATAATTTGTTCCCTTTAAAGGAGTAGTGAGTAGATATTGGTTGAATATGAATAAATTGTTGATTTTAGACATTCACAATTGTCTTTAACCCATGTAGAAGTGAAATTGGTGTGATAATCTTTAAGTTAATTATGGGTGAATTTGAAATCCTGGCGAATGTATAGAGATCTTCTCCCTCTTCTTTATGTAACTGATATGTCTCACTGGATAAAAACTATTCATAAACATTAACATAGCTTTATGTAGCCTTATTTCACTACATTGTGTATGTCTGGTCACTAAAGTCTTTTCAGTGATTTAGATTCCCACTTTTTTCTGCCTTTTTAAAAGTGCACAGCAAGTGACCATCCATAGCATTTACACTGGCACTCGCTTGGCTAGACACATTAAGAGCTCTTTAAAGAACAACAGGTGTTATCCATGAAAGGTTGCACCGATGTTGATTTGTTCAGGAAATCTGCACTTGTGGAAAGCACATTGTATTTTTAATGACTTCACCCTGTGTCTGAATGCCCTGGTGAGAATGCAGACATCTCGGATGATAATGGTTATAATGAACTGCGAGCTTTGCAAGACACTCATGCTCAGGGTGCACTTCGCTGCTGCAGTCTGGCATATGGTTAGAGATTACTATGCCTCCTCGACATTTGTTGACCTTGATTTAAGCAACCCTGCCTTCCATACATAATTAGTGTCGGTTAATTTCACCACATCCTGTCAGTCATTTTAACTCAGGTGCCAAGTGTTTCAGCAGGCTGAAGAGCTGTGGAGGAATGCAGTCAATTGCGTTGTTGCTGCTTGGCCCGCTTGTGGCTGTCCCACCGACTCACTTAGCTGATCGATACCTAATTCCCTTAAATAATCAAGGGCCCTCTGCAATGGGAATGTGGTGGGAGGCGTGATAATTGATTACTTTTGCTTTATATTTTCCCAAGTGAGCACACTGTGTACGACACTCCAGCACATTTTTCATTGAGCAGTTGAACAAGATGCTGAGGTGTACGCCTTCTATGCGTCACATTTGATCAGGACAAATTTGCAGAGGCAAATCTTTTTTTTTTTTTTTTGCTTATAAGCTCTTGAGTGACTTTAGTGCTTGACTGTAAATGCAGGTACTTTTTTTCTCTTAAGGCAATTGTATTCATGGAATCACACTCGCCGCAGAAGGAATTATGGTGTTGCTAGATGGTATATCAATGAATAAAACATGATTTACAAGATCAAAAATATGGCTAATATGAATAATTTTGAAGATAAGTTTGAAGAAGGAAGAACTTTTTAAAAAAAAATATTTAAAAGTATCAATTTTTCATTGGCTCAGATGAGAGATTCCAAATTCAGCCGTGCTTCTCCGGAGAGGACAGAAGATGAAGAAGACCGGAGGCAAATTTTTTGCCTGCCTTGCAGTTCTCATTTCTCAGATCTCTTCCTGTCAGCCTGTTTTTTCTGTGTGTGCACTTGATTGTACATTGGTGTTTATGCGCATCTGCATCCGAGCTGCAAAGGGAGAAGAGGAGAGCGTGAGAGC
Organism: Micropoecilia bifurca; assembly: GCA_903067075.1. Lineage (NCBI taxonomy): Eukaryota > Metazoa > Chordata > Actinopteri > Cyprinodontiformes > Poeciliidae > Micropoecilia > Micropoecilia bifurca. The sequence goes on from CAEGAF010150993.1 coordinate 5,493, forward strand.
TGAGAAATAACATTTTACTGTTGAAGAGGTACTTTGAGTGGCACAAACCATCTGTTGTTTAATTCTGTATGCCACTAGTTGTTTGTCTGCCAAAACTGCAAATGATGTCAGAAGGATTAGACATAGAAGAAGAAAAGTGTGCAAGCTCTGAGCCAGCAGTACGTCAACACAGTTGACAGCTGCAATCTCACAATTGAACTCGCCTTGATTCATTTGGAAGTGTAAAATATTTGTTTGGGGATATTTTCAGGATGAGTGGATGCCTTTTTCTACAAGATATAACCGTTGTGGAAGAAAGTTTTTTATTTTTTTTTACCATCTAAAATGGATCAAGACCAAACAAAACAGTCTCACTAAAGATTTAGACATTTTTCTACAGGGGCTGTTCATCAAATCTCACGTTTTTCACAAGAAGATTAATTCGATCCAATTATTTTATTTTTTATTTATTTCTTCAGTCTCCTCTGGGTGCAGCCACAAATTACCAATAAACCATTCCTTAGATTCCATCTCCTGGCCCAGTCTCCCATTTCATTTAATAATTTAATAAAGATCTGATGGCCTCTTTTCTTCTCCAGTTAATGAGAAATCTTTTAACTGCAACAAAACTATAGCTGTCCAAACTTCTAATGGGGTTCAGCAGTTTTTTTCTTTCTTTCACCGAACAGTTTTATTTATTTCCTTTCCAGCAGACAAGGGGAAAATGCAGGTTTTGTATCTCTGTATCACAGTATGTTAGAAGCATCAGAACCAGTTACATAAAGTCTGTCTTGATGAAACCTTTAAATTAGTTTTCTTAAAGATCAAAATTCCTAAACTGTTTTTTTAGCAACTAATTAATAAAGTGTGCATTCAAAGCAAAGAATAGTAGGTTTTCTTTCTAGAAAGTCACTACCACCCTCCTGCTTGCCAGCTAATCCTGCTCACTGTCAGTTGCCTTCTTTATTGGATGGGAAAAACACTTCTTCCCTCTCACCTGCCTGGTTTTGGTGGAAGACGTTGACAATGCAGCTCTGCAGAGATTTTTTTCTTCTTCTCTCTAAGCATCACCTGGCATTTTCGGTGTGCCATATGGAGAAGCTGGTTGCCTGCTTGTGCCAGGGCAGCTTTGCTCTGCAAAATTGGATATCTGGAGATGGGTGTCCTAATTGCTCGTTGACTTTCAGCGGGAAGGGGCAGGTAGTCTTGGCTCCCAGAGGCCCCAGAAGCACCAGGCAGGCAGACAGACACCAGGCCCCCCCACAGAGCAGCCATGCGCCCAACTCAGCAGCAGATCAGCAGCGAAACACAGGAGCCAGTAGCCCTTAGGCCAGAGAGGCACAGGCAAAATACAGGGCATTTCTGCAGCTATTACCAAATGAAGTTTAAGGTCTTTATCAGTGTTGGCTTTTAAAATATTAAGATTCCACAAAATGTAACTGTAGAGCAGCACAAAAACATTTGTTTTGTCTTTCTTTAATTAGCATCATCTGTTTTGTTTTTTATTTTTGGTAATCCAAGTATGTGGCAAATTATTTGAAGTGTAGTATCCTAAAAAAGGGGGAGTTGCTGAAGTACTTAAATAAGCCGCCACTAACTTAAATATTGTTGTGAGGATTTGCTTTTTCTGAACTTTTTAATCCTTTAAGTATGACAGATTTATTGCTATTGTCAAAATTTAGATGCATTTTATTTAGATTTGAACCATCGTCCTCCCAGTCACAACATTAGTTAAATTCATGTTACTTTCATTTCCCCTGGACCCACTTTAATTACTGAAATGACCTTGAAACATGCAGCATTCCACATTTTTAACATTTTTGGTCTGTTTTGATCACACCACAGGCTCAAAGGTCTGTACCCCATTATCAGAGCCACAACATGTAATGTCCATAGTGCATAAATCCTTTGTTCAATTTGATGTGTCAGCTCAGAGGGATCTATTCTCTCTCCACAAGGAAAACAATGAGACGTTTAGTTGACAGACAACCATTTCCTCTTACAGTTCTGTATCTAAACTGTCTCATGGCTTCTCTCAGTTTACTGGTTGGTAGCAGGACTAAGGGTTTTAATCCAAGCAATTGTGGTATAAATATTTGACATTTAGTCATAGTGCAAAAATCTGTCTGCAAAACGCTGCACTGTGTGCAGCACAGATAATTTTTTTCTACTCTGTATTGCCTGGTGAAATATTACGGTAATATGTACATAATGGATCTGAGTCTATAGAGTCCACTTCTGGGAAAAATATAAGTAAAGATGTGGACAAAACCCTCTAAAAATGAGCTAAGAGATGAGCTATAGGTTAAGCTATGTGGTTAAAAATATAACTTATAAAGGTATATAAGGAGATTATTTGATGTTCATCCTTTAAGGAAAAGAAATAAAAGCGACTCGTATGTTTCTTAGTCAATGATTTGAATTATCTGCAATCAAGGGTGAATATTAAAATGAACTGAATATCCTTGAGTGTCTCCCTCGCCGATGAGCTTAGCCTGTTTTTATAAGTATCAACCATGTGTTGCTACTAGTTATTCTTTTTGGTCTGCCACTGTGAAATGGTCACCAAGCATCTAATTATTTTATTCAGTCCTCTTGATAGTCTTAGACTCTGAGAGAATTTATGTCAAGTCATTAATGAGGACAAACCTGAAAGGCTCCCAGCTGCCTTACGAAGATTTCCCTTTATGATTTCATTGGCTAACTCTTCTTCCCGCTGTGATTCAGTCAATATAAGCTCATCCCCTTTACACAGATGCCGTATGTGTAACCCCAAAGCAACCAGTAGGGAGCTAAATTAATTAGTGTGCAACAAGAATAAATTTGGCTGGTTGTAAATGCTTTTTCTTAAACCTTCTAATCTTTTGCTGGTGTCTGAATTCCTTAAAATTCAACATCAAATGTGATTTACTGTTGTCATATGCTCATCCTGGAAGAGTAAATTAAGTCAGTGACTCAATTCAGTCTGCTGGGTTTCCTTAGATGGAACACATTTTATAAATTTGAATAATAAACTGAACTTAACTGCACCATTTGATAGCTAGAATCAAATAGGATTATGTGTAACTGACTTGGAATTGGTTTGTGTGATTAGATTGAGTTAAAGTCTTTCAACTGCCTTGAGACAATGTGTTAGCTGATATAAATATAGAAATTGTGAGTTTACAAGCCAAAGATCTGATGCTACATTTGCATCTGATGGTCTGATTGTGAAAATCATAGAATCTCAAAAAACAAGAGCAGCAGAAGACCTGGGTTGACACATGTCGCTTAAAGAATTTAAGAACTACCATGTCATTCTTTCTCAGATAATATTTTATTCTGTCTATTTGAAGCATTTATTTACAACATTCTGGACCATATTTCTTTCCTCATTCTACTCTTTCCAGAAGTATGAAGACAAATGGCTTTGCTTCAGTCCAAGGAAATGTGTTTGAGTGTTTTCCTCTCATGAGCTTAAAGATTCATTACATTTTACATGTAGCTTTGCAAACATAAAAAAGGTGAGTAATCAATTACATCAAGACTTAATAGGTGGAGTTAATGCACCTGTAAAATTTCAACCATGCCAGATACTGAAAACATATGAGTCATTACCAGAGAAACTTCTACCGTTCCATTTATAACTGGTATGACCGGAATACCGTCGATAACAAAAGCATTATCATGTATCAAGATGACAACACCGCACAGTGATTCACTGCCTCATATTTGTAGCAATAGCAAACAGAAGTTCAAATGTGTCCCCTTTCTAAATTCTTGTAACTGCTAGCTGTGCTGCAGCACTAATACCAGCTTTCATATTTTTACAGTCTTAAGTTGATAAAATCACTGACTGCCACAAGAGGGAGCTATGGCCCTGGCACCATTCCACTTTCTCTGCTAATGGTTAACGTAGAGCTGAGTTGTTCTGGCAGGAACAAATCTAAGTACTCCCAGTTTATCTGAAATACTGGCTGTGTGTATTTAATTCATATAATTAAAAAAAAAAGTCTCACCACCTTCCTGAAATGAATCAAGGCTTGTTCTATCTCATTGGTTGGCACTCAATGAAAACTCCTGAAGGAAAACCTTGGCTTGCAAACCAGTCACCCCTCAAAACAGTACACTTCATTACGCAGGTACATTCTTCACAGCCACAGAGAGATGGTAGAATAGATGGCTTGTGAGCACTAAATTACCAAGTCTGCCTTCTGCACCTGGCAGTGACTGCTGACCATGAGGGCATGCCTCATTTTCCTGAGTCATCCTTCTCTTTTGAGTTCACTCAAAGTTCACATACATTGGTGATACATGGCTGACTATAAGCCTGTTTGGAAACTATCAGTCCTGAATGTATTACTATGTCTTAACAGATAAATGCACCGTTTATTTCTATTTATGTGGGAGGCTTTCTGAAATTTAATTCTGCAAATTGAACAATTGTTTGTCTCTGTAAACGTTTTATTCGGAAAAATTTTTTTACCCTTCTTCTCAGAACTATTGTATGAATTAATATATTCTAACTAAATTGATTTTTCAAAGATAAATTAAGCTTAATTTGCACTGCTTATCTCTAGTTTGTGATGTGAAAATACTTGCTCTATATATTTGAAGCTCATCTCTTTCAGTATTGTGTCGAACAGAAATTATCAGAAGTGTTCTGTAAACACTAGCTGTTCCTGTATTTGCACGATGCAAGTCTATTGCTAGTGAGGCTTGGTAAAGGGTAACTGAAAGTCAAACACTTTCTTCTGCATCTGGCAACTGTGCCTTGAGGGCATACTGTATATTATTCTACAGTGTATCATGCTTTGAATATTACTGCAATGCTCCACAGGTTTACAGGTGTTTTACTTTGCATATCTAAAACAAAAACCCAGCCTATTGTATATGCCGTTCCTCAGTATTCATTACTTGTCCATGCAAATCTTGCTTCCTGCCGGATGCCTATTTGGAAACCTTTCATACTTGTTTATCTATCCCAAAGCAGAGTCTGAAAAAGGAGGAGGCTGACCTTTCAGATCCACCCCAGTGACCCAACAGCAACAGTGACGAGCGCGGAAAGATCACTGACAGACAATACCCTGTCAGACACATGGGTAATGTATAAGCAGCTGAGAACAGCCGACCTGTGCAGCAAGACACAGACAGGGGAAGAATGTTAAAGATGTAGGCTGTACAATTTGTTCCTTTTATTAAGCTGGATTTTTTGAGGTCACTATGGGAAGCAATCATCTGATATTGACAGTGCCCAGAGTGCTCTCAGTTTTGGAGAATTTTTAAGGAACATGACAAGGAGCTAAGCTTGCGGCCTCAAATAGAATATGTTGGCATTCAAAAGCTTGTTCATGCATTTCCATGTTGCTTCAAGTAATTTCATGTACAGTGGCTGCACAATATGTCCTTTGTCTGATCAACTGTGGCATTCATTCTTAGAGATTAAGCAGAAGACAACTTGATTTCTTCTCTTGTTTCCATGTAAGTTGTTTTGTTCACATCACAAGATGTTAATTTCTGCAAAAGTTCCTGGAGAAACAGGTTAAGACTCCATAGTAGGTGTATATCTGATAATATGCCTGCTGTTTTATGTTGTTTTTCCATGTTTAACATAGATGGCTTCTTCCACTGAGTTTATATGTGCATTACTGTCCTCAAACTTGCGACTCTTATTCTTGAGATATAAATGAACGGCTGAGTCTTGAGTTCCTAAGTGTTATAATTGCTCCATGACATGAAGTCCACATAGATAAGCCTCATCGCAAAATAAGTATATTCAAACTTAGCATTGTTTTAATATTCCATTCCATCAATTTAAACCAGAATATCTGCAATCTTACAATGTGTCATACAAGCTGTAAGGCTAAAAAAGGTTTTTGGGAAATATGAAAAAAATGTGGCATTATAAATAGTTCTATAAAAATGTGGCAGCAAACCAAAACTGAGAAATTACTTTTAATTTATTAGTCATTCTTCACTGACCAACACAAAACTGAAAAAATGTAATATTTTGTCTGATTTTTAACCCACATTGTGATTTTTGTCCATCTTAAGAATCATTTTAAGACATCAGTGAGTTCACAGACTGCAATGGGTTTTCAGTTGTTTGAATGTTCTTGTCAAACTGAAACTCAATTTGTTCTGTATTTCAGAAGTATTTGTCTCTGGATTTTTGCGCCAATCTTGGCAATGCAGTCTGAACCACCAGCCTCCATATGTCAGTTGTTCTTAGTCATCCAACTTCCCAAATGCAGCTGGAAAATCAGAAATCAGATAGTCTGTGCTTTGTACCACATACTAGCATGCTGTTTCTGAATGAGGACAGACTTCTTTTTATAAGTAACATGATGGCACAAATGTAAATTAATGTCCCACAAAATTAAATAACATTAGATAAGATTAATCTTTATTGTTCACTGAGGTTGAAATTGCTCTTCAGCTCTTCAATCGTGAAATATAATAGATGGTTACAGTGACACGTTATTTAACTCTGTTAATTTTGCATAGATTTTGGTAATTATTGTAAAATATTGTGTTTTAATTCTGAGTTGTCCACAGCCTCGTTTGTTGTCAGGTGACTGAAAAGTTTAAGAGTCGAGAAACGTATTGTTCTGGGTCTTCCCTTTAATAAATCCAGAGGTTTTAGGATTTTGATATCCAAACTGTCTGATTTTGAGTCTAGTAGACCAATTGTGATGATTACAGGATCAGTCCCGTAATCATTTGACCAATTACACTATTCATGTAGTCCCAGTGGAGTTTTATAAACTTCAGTTTACAATCATGATGATAGGACAGAAAAGGCATTTTTTTTACTCAACAATTGACTGGCAGGTAGTGTCTAAATCTTGTTGTCATGGAGACTTTGTGAGCCCAATATGTTGATCTTTGCTGCTGCAGTTCTGAAACAGTGAGCCTTGAAAATGCTTTACCTCCCTTACCTTCCTCCCCTCTGTGTGAGATGGCAAGATAACCGTAGGGACTCATCGGCCCAGTGGCTAAAAACCTGGTTTCTCTGTCATGTGATAGTTATGCCTCAGGTAAACAGAAAGTTCTAGATTACAAATAGAAAATTCATGGCATAAACTGAAGTAGAAATGGTAAAAATAATTAAGTTACATCTATTTTGAGGGATTCATCAGATTATGATTTTGTAAAAGAAAAGACATTTCTTAATATGGGAAGTTTCTTCTTGCTTATGGAATGCAGGTATTAGTGTGAGGTTATGCTACTATAAACAAAACATTTATTTAGTTAGTTCCGTTTTTGACAGATGTCCGAACAAATTTGTTTGCATCTATCTATTAAATAAAAAGACAAAAATGGGGTGAAAAATTCAATTCAAAAGTATGAAGTCCTAAAAGTCTGACCATTTTGAATCTGCCAAGAGTGTTGTGGTGGAAAGGAAAACAAAAAAAATCTGGATGACTTTTTATTTCACAGTAATGACGTCATATTATTTGGACTGTAGAAACTATCTCAGTGAGTTAATGTCATCTTTTCAAGTAGTGATTTAATATAAACTACTTCGACAAGCCCTGACGTCTTCATACTTTTCCAACACTTAAAAGTAAACTAAAGCTCCTTTTTAGCTTAAATGCAGTGATTAGAAACAAGAACGGTATAAATAACCAACAGCAGACTTGATTTTAAAATAACCTCAAACTGTAAGGTGTCTCAGTTCCTCACATGTTCTCCTTGGACATGTTTGGATTTCTTCTAGGTTTTCATTTTCCTCACACAATCCAAAACCACTCAGGTAAATTACTCTGAATAAAAATGAGTTGTTGGTGTGTAAGATTTTTTTGTTCTGTCTCAGTGTTGGAAATATGCAAAAAGCTGGTCAGCAATTATAAATAAATAAGTCATTGCTGTAATGCCACTAAATATTCTCTTTTTTTATTGGTGAGAATGGTCATTTTTAATAAAATGTACATACAAATAGTTTTTTTTAAAACTGATGCTCCTTTTCTCTTGTGTTATCTGTTGAGGGATGATTTTCTAATATCTTATTATAAAACAAATTGCAAACCTAAAGGTGTAATTACAGAAAAGCTAAAATAAACAAGATGGAATTATTTTGTGAAAAAACTGTTTCAGGAAATATAAGTCCTCTTTAGTAATTCCATTAGGAAGACGGTTCTGTACATGAAATGAAAAGCTTAGATAAAATATTATCCAAGTAGAAAGAGAGGACTTTACAATGGAAACCAATCTACATTTGGGTTTTGTGTTTATGACATCCTTCCACCATGTTTTGCAGCCCCAAATGTAGTTATGGCTGCTGTGCCATAAATCATACCTGCGGCACACACTGTATTTCATCTCCCAACCCATTTATAATCAACCTCCTCTGACTCACAGGTGTAAAAATGAGACACAAAGTCCCTTAAGGATACAATTTTTCTTTGCAGTCGTGAAGGATTCCTCAGAGTATTATGAAGGACAAAGAACTACACAGCAGGACAACTTTGTTGTCTTCAGACTCATGTCTTGGAAAGTTGTAATGGTATCCCCAGAGGTAATTTGTTCCTCAAAAACATTCAGACGTGTAAAGGGACTCTTCATCGGGTTTCAGCTTTCTTCCTAGAATATCTAAAGCAGTCGAGAATCAGGCACACTTCCGTGTACTACATCTGATTCTCCGTATTTTTTTTCTCTGTGCTACCGTCACAGCTGGTGAGTCAATGGCAATGAGACTGTGCTATATGATCAAATGTTTATGGAACATGATTAGAGTACAAATGTTCAGTGACTTAATAATTTGATTAATTTAGTTAAACAGTTGGTGCATTGGTTTTGAAAAATACTGAACGAAAATAAAGCAAGGAAAAATACAATTTCCACCTATGGATGGAAAACAGCACAGTGGGAGGACTTCAGTTCACCTGCAAACACAGCATTATAATGGGGTTCTGCTATAAAGATAGCAAGAAGGAGAAGTATAGCCAGAATATTGCAAAGCGCTTCAAAGAATGTATATGGTTGTCTGGACACATGAGGGGGTGTGGCGGCGCATGAAGAAGCCACAATATTTTAGAAGATTGAGCTTACTAAACAGCATGAGGTCTTCTGGAGCAATGGTATTTACAACATGCCCAAACTCTGTCTATTGTGACTGCAAATCAAAAAGGAATTGAGCTGACAATGATTGTTGTCCTTCATTTATCATAATGTGGTGCACCTAAAAATGCCACAACATTATTTTGGTTATTTTATAATTTTGAAATATTTATATGTAAAATGTATTATGTTTTATCCAAAAATGAGCAAATTATATTTTGTTTGCATTTCGGCATATTAATCTACTTGTATCTGTATAACGCTTTCCTGAGTTTGTAGTGGGAGCAGTAGCGGCGAAACGGAACCTTTGTTTGGGGGGCGTTGCTTCCGGGTTGACTTTGGGGCGGAGTTCCGGTTTGCCCCGAACGGAACTTCAGCCAGCAGCAGCGCTTTGGTGGTGATTGGTAATAAAATAAAACTTCTATTTTATTATCCCTTAGGTCAGTACACGGCGAAAACATACCAAAACTACTCTGTAAGATGTTTACCTTTTATTTGGCCGGTATATAGCACTGTGTTACGGTTTCTGTGCACCGTTTTGCCAGTAGTTGCCAGTTTTATCAGGCGAGGGTTAAGTTGGCACCATGGCAACCCCTTGCTGGTAAAGTCTCGCGATGGGAAGGTGATTAGAAGGTTGTGATATCTTAGCAACTCTGGGTTTTAGGAGTTTTATTTTGCTTTTGTTTGAATAAAGTCAACAAGTTACTTGTTGACTTTATGAGAGTAAAGTGAGTCCAGCTCAGAATGAGAGTAAAGTGAGGCCAAAGTTAAAGGTAAACACTTCTTTGTTCATGAAGTGTGGGGATTGAGATTAAAGTTGAAACAATGCTAAGTTAATTTCAGTAATTGTTTTGTAAGTCTTGTACTTCTATTTTTGATCAGTATTCAGTTAAAATTAGTGTACATTTTCATGCTTATGCCAGTTAACAAAGCGCTAAATGCAGTAAAGCTTGAAAACAGTTGATTTATCCTGTGTGATACCGTGATTGTCTTCATCTAAGTGTAGGATGGAAATGTGAAAGGGTAATGCGTGAGCAAAACAAGCAGCCAATCAAACAAAATCCATGTTTTTCTTGTGGATGCTAATGAAAACATTTACATCTCTCTACATCTCACAGCACTAAGAAAGTATTTGTTTTCTCTCTCCAGACATACTTGTCCAAACTCATCAAATATTTTTATTTTTATTATATTAAATAAGGCATGGGAAAGCAGCAGCAGCTGAGAGACGAGAGTTATCACATTTATCACCATGCAGACTGAAACGTACTCTTCCTCTTACGACATTAAAACTCTGTTGGCCAAGTCTAATTAGAGAGGTGAAAGAAACAGGAGATAAAATGGCCAATAGAAGAATCTGTCTGATCATATTTAGCATCAGCTTTGACATGTTTTTTTTATGAAACAATAGATGAATCATATCTGCTTCAGTGTAGAAGATTAATGCTGCTTTCTGTGAAAGCTGTCATGCTGAGTGACATCAGAATCCACGAGAAACTCAAATCAGCAAAAGCTTCTTGCTTTAAGCCTACAGCTTCAAAGGCGTTGCCGACATGCTGAGTAGGAGGTCTGAAGTTTTTTATGTTTGACTCATTTGGAAAGCAGTGTCAGGAGAACAGTGCTGTGCACAACAGACATATTCTCCCAATTGAATGTAAGTCACGATCCCTTACGTACCCACACGTCCCCAATGGCCTCTCGGTGATGGAGGTAGATGGTGCATAGGCTTTTTTGTACTAATTGGCTTCATCGACTGAACCTTGTTGAGGTTTAGATATGAGACCTGCCTGGTGAGAATGCTGCACGTCTCAGAAAATAAATTAAACCAACATGTCTTCTTTTGTCACAGAAGGTGAGAACAAATCGCAGGAATACTGAAGTCGAATCACAAAATGAAGGACTTGCTAACTTACTAAAGTGTCTCTGAACTTTAAAATGTAAGTAAGTACTGCAGTTTTTAGGAGACTTTATGAAGTGCATATAAAATTGAGAGCAGAACCTCTCCTGACTAAGAAAAAACATGAAATTTGCAGCAATGGGTATGTAAAAACCAATTTAGAGAAACTAGTTTTTGATTCCATCTTTCCACCTTTGGAGTCAATGACAAGACCTTATGTTAATTAAAAATAGGACTTCCAGCGTGATGCTCTGTTGACCACTTAACTGTTTTTCAGAGGCTCATTAGATAGACAGACACTGATTTGAGTATTACAAAAGATTTGGCTTGTAGGTTAAACTAATTTTCAGCAAGTTATCTCAAGAATAATGAATTCAAATATAGTCAATAAACTACAGACACGGCTTCAATTTAGATAGGAATCATTTAATTTTGTTTCAATAAATTGTGCTTAGCTAGAAGTGTAAATTATCCTGCCTATACCTCCCAAAGAAATGTTTATGTGCTCTATCACAGGATTGGAATCAGTTAATTGATTTGAGTAACCTATGAAACGTTCAGCTTTAAAATTGGAATGGTGAATTTAAAGGTTTTCAGAGTTTTTGCTAGTCATTCGTGGTGCTCTGCTAAAATGTTAAAAATTATTCAACATTCAACTCATCCAGCCCACACCTAATTTGTAAATAAAGTCTGTCTGTCTTGTTTAATGTCTTGTTTAATCCCAGTATAGCTAGGCTATATTTGATGTCAAATCTGAGCTTTATCAAAGAGTGACAAGGAAAAAGTTGATGCATATATTCCATTAGATGTCCTGCTTACATGTAGAAAGTGAAAAGAATGTAGAAAGACATGTAGAAAGTGAAAGAATTTGATCTGAGACCATATTTTAACCTGCTTGAATTATGGAACATGTGGCAGAAATTTTTTTTCAGCAGGACCACAGAAGCTGATGAGTTAATGGGAAGAGGGATGGAGCTACATCTGCGGTCAATTCCAGAAGGTGAGAATTACTATCCTGCAATTTTTAGATAATTCCCTTCTCCAACATATCTGAATTAAATGGCTAAATTCCCTCATTAGCTGTCATTTGGCTCTGCAGGTGCCTAGTAATGAGCCATGCACGTGATCCAGGTGTGCTGCAGAAAGGATGCATCTAATAGTTGCACGGTAGCAACTCTTGATGGCAGGTCTTGGCCATATTTGGGCCAGATACTGTAAAATTCTGGAAGGAAATGGTTTGAGGTTTCAAAAAATTTCAAATTGAGATGGGGGTTCATGTTCCTTTGTTGAAAACATATACAGCCAGAGCCCTATTAGTGGGTTATGCATCAACTTACTTCACCAACTTACTTCACACTTCACAAAAAGTGCATAAAAACAAATAAATTACAATAAGCTTTGTGCCAAATCTTGAACAAGATCTAGCAGTATGAATATTTTTGAAAAGCCCTGTTGTCCCACAAAATAACCCACTAAATTTCCCACAGCTAATGTTATCTTACATTTTTATATGTTCTGTTTAAGAACACATAAAGAATTTAAACACTTAAATTTTTAAGTGTTTAAATTCATCCGATTAATAAAAATAAAAACCTTTTTTTGCATCTAGTTGTTTGCGCATGCTTTTTTTTTTTTTTTCAAGCTCTGTCGCATCTTAATAAGAAGCGGTGGCAAAATTTCACACTGTCTATCTGCACTATTATTTCAGTAGTAATTGTGGTGATTCTTTAGGGACAGCAGCAAACCCACAGCTCTGATTGATGTCAGAAATTATGGCGAGGAAGAAAGCAAATCAGCCGTGCCTGCTGCATCTACCAATATCACAGCACAGTTTCCCAACTTGTTGGCTGTTAAGGGCGAGCCAAGGCACATATCAATCATATTCACAGTACCTATTGATCGAATGCAGATTTCAATCGGGTAATGACGAGTGAAAGGATGGAGGGAGCCAAAACATTTATTTTGTGAGTAATTTTTCTTGACAGTTGTGATGGAACGTGTATTTTGATGTAAAACAGCAAAGTAAGGAAATAGAAAGGATCATTTTAAAATATCTTATTTATACATGTATGTATGATAAAAGTACAAAGATGTGATTTGTGAAAGGGCAAAAACAGCATATGTATGTTATTAAAATAGATACTTTTCTTTTAAAGGCCCCCTGGTCCATGTTGAAGCAAAAAGAGAACAAGAAGGATTAATAATAGTTGCTTTATGAAGCAGGTAAATGCTATTTAATTATCCACAGTTCATGCTGATGCTATATTAGATCTCTGCTTGGACACCTAGAGGTTGGAAGACTTGAAAAGTGCAATATGTTGTAACTAAAAAGTGCTAAAAATAAGTACGCAACTCCCCTTATGAAATAAAATCATTCCATGAATAACAAAATCCAGCTTTCTTCCACCTCCCTCAGTGGTGCAAAAAACAAACTAAATAATTTTATAATTCACAAACTCCTCCTGTGACTGCCAGTTACTGAATAGTTTAAATTGAAGTTTAAATAGGACTTGTAGTGTCCTGTAACAGCAGGTGATTACTGATAAATAAAAATTCATTATTCATCAAGGTTTATGAATTTTGTATCAAATGTCTCAGCTGGTCACAGTGTTAACTGGTATTTAAGAATTGGTAAACAGCCGGGGGTTTTTTTGTTTTGTTTTAACTGGCAGGAGCCAAATTCACAATCTTTTTTTTCTTCAGCTCAGCTTTATATGGTGTTTTTTACCTTCAAAATACTCTCAAAAATGTTTACAATCTTTTACAGCCTTCATCAAAAGCAAATTTAAAATAAATGTTCAAAATTGGAAAGCCTTCATTTGATTCTCTTTGGCAACATACTTAAATGGCAGAAAGTTCATTTTGGCTGTCGCAGTGTAATTTAGACTGGCTTAGCAAATACAAAGCATGATTTGTATTCGAAACCTAGATTATTGTAAATGGATCTCTTTTTCCCCATTAGCAAGCGCCACTCTACGACAGTTCTTTTTCCAACACTTCACATTCTTCTTTCCCCAAAAAAGACAATTTTCTCAATTTCTTTCTGGAATGCATCCAGGTGTTGGTCCAGGGAGTTCTTTTAAGTTTCAGCGTCGTCCTGGAATGTTGGTCATTTGAATGCTGTCCCCTTGGAGTCCTGGGTTGTAGTAAGCTGAACTGCCATAGTTCAGGTCCAAAGGTTCACCGTTGTCCAATCTGAGGACTGATGATTAGAAAATCACAGGTTAGTTATTTTAGAATTGGAATGTAATTTTCAATTGAAAATCCAAACCAAAACAAATTTAAATATTTATCTCCTAAGAAATTAAATAATACTTTCACAATCGCAAGTTGTATTGATTTGTTATCTTCGTCAGATATCAAAAGTTGCTTCATGATCTGAAATATTTAGTTGTAAAATAGGAAGAAAAACAGAAATCTGTATGGGGCCAATACTTGGTTATGGCACAGTAATTAAGTGGAGATTGGTTTAATTTGCTTTGTAGAAAGAAGGAAGTCATTATATTTAGATTTTGTGAGAGTGTGAATGAACACATGAAAAACAAATAACTCAAACCTGCAAGAGATACGATGAACAAAATATCAATATATTGTACCAGTTTAACGGAGCACATTATGTCTTAATGTGACTCTTCAATAAAGCTTTTGTTTTTCATTTTCTTAACAAGGTTTCTTGTGAAAAGAACCGCACAGTTCTGTACTTAAAACGGCTCAAATTCCAGTTGACTTTTGTAATCTGGTTGCACCACAGACAAAATGACCTGTCACAACAACCCAAAATGTCTATAATGTCTATATACAGTATGAATATACGCTTGTGGGCATGTTGAAGAAAAAAAATGCTTTCTGCATTCTTGTGCCATTTAATTTTGCTCTGAGCTTTACATTAAGGTTAAATATGAGGTGCTTAGGGTAAACTGTGACTGACAAAGTACCTAGTATCTCAATGCTTATGACAAGAATGAGACATATTGTTCACTATCCTATTACATGACTCTATTTTGCTTGGTGAGGTTTCCTCATTATGGAGGGGTTACCTTATTAAAGCAGGATGAGTTATGCAGCTCCAAACATCAGCCTGTTACAGTACAGACTGGAGGCAGTAAAATCTGCCAGCCAGCACATCCAAAGCTCTCTTATTAACAGGTGTTAATTGGCTATGTATCATGTCTCCCAACAATGTTAAACTTATGGAAACTAATTTGAAAATGAACATAAAAATTCTCCGGGAAAGTAAATGTGCACTATTAAGGAGCAATAACTTAGACATCTGGCCTAGTGAAAATTTTATTTTAACATTTATTCTAAAGTTGAAAGTCAATCTCCCATAAGCCACATGGGCATCCATCTATCTATCCACAGTGTCAGGCAAACATATTTACACTCATGGAATTTTTTCCCATCCTGTCACATTATGGATGTATGAAGGGGATAAACAATGTAGAGCTTAGATCTAAAATTGATGCAAAACAACACATTATTTCCAATCTCTCTATTAAATAGAAATCAAAAAAATAATGCAAACATTTGTATTCAACTTCTGTTATTGTGATGTCTAAATAAAATCCATTGTAATTGAGATTACTCTGAAGGACCTGCTGAGATGCATAGCACAGCAGGACGGTGTGTTCATAACTACTACTATCAAGCATTTATGGAAGATGAGCAAGAACAAAACTATTACTGAAAGAAACAGTAAAACACTGAGGAGGAGAGGCCTGTTAGAGGTGGAAATTACACTGCCGTTACACCCAAAGCTGCAATAAAATAGTTTAAACTGAAGCGTTTTAACGTAAAGTGGCCAACTCTAGATCTAAAACTCAATGGGATTCAATGACTAGAAGATTCAGCTCAGCTCTTTGGGTTTACAGGTGGCTTACAGCACCTAGGGCTGCTGCAAGCCACCAAAACAAATCCATAAATTAATTAATTTAAAAATAACAATGAATAATCTGGGCATTGTACACTTCAGATTTTTACTTGTAAAAAAGTTAAATGTGTATAATTTCTTTACCATAATATCAAATTACATAAAATCCAAATAAAATATAGTTGTGGCCGTAAGGGGAAAAATGTGAAAACTTTAAAGCTAGTACGAATACATTGGGAAGGAGCTGTATTTGCAATAGCCCCACCTCTCCTGCAGGCTCTGGTGAATAAAAGCTTCATCTCCCGCAGAAAAAACATCTTCTCAGCAGGTGTCTCAGGGTTAACCTACCTGGATCTGAAGGGTACTCCTCCACCAGCTTTCTGTGAGTGAAAGCTTTCTGATGTTTCTTTTTCAGAACGATGTAGGCCACCAATCCCACGACGGCTGTCACAGCTGCTGTTCCCAGCACGGCCAACCAAGCCACACTCCTCTTACTCCTGTAAGGATCCACTACTGAACCTTCATTAGAGAAAAGAGGGGTGTGGGTGGGAAAGAGTTATAAATAATTTGTCAACAATTAAATGATTTATATCAACTCCCATCTTTCAGGGCTAATTGTCACATAATTAGGGCTGAAAATGTGTTTTTGAAAAACGTGTTGGCACACTGCATAGATACACATCCTAATTAGGCAGAATTGCGGAATTTACACTGGGATAATTAATCCAATTAACATGCCAAAAATCACAATCCTTTTCTGAATTCATTTGAATATTTTAAGGTGCCGTGCTGCGTTCATCATCTCAATAAGGTTTATGGAGAGTGAGTAGCACTTGGATGACATCTCTCAGTTGATGTCTCTATGGGTCACAGATATTAGAATCCATTTAACTGAAGGAAGTTATGGCTCATCAAGCAGAAACAACATACTGGCATGATGAGTTTTAGGAAGCTATGTTGCGTAGCCTTCCTCATTCTTATTGGTGTATCAAGAAGAGCAGATACATATAGGCCATATGGTCATATTTCAATATGACCTCTGATTCAGCAAAAAAATTAGAGATTCATTTTTTCCTTAAAGTGTGCAATTCTAAATGTTATGTACATAGTCATATGTACAATTTTGTTTATTTGGCACTGGAATTATGTTACATCATACAAATAATAATAATAAAAAATACTTTTATCTTTCAGCAATACTGAAGTAGGAATGCAGCAGTTCAATAGCCAAAGATCAAAATCAGACATTTTATAGCGCTCGAATTTTCCTGCGTGACAGCAATGCGCTTCCGTACTGATCAAATACTGACGTGTGTATATTTTTTTTTCCTCTTCAGTAAAAACTTCAAAATGCCAACATTTTAGCCAGTCACACTTATTAATTAAAAGTATTCTAATTAAGTTTGCATTATATACCAGCAGCATAAACGTGGGTCTGTGAGCTATTAAGATCTAATAATCAAAGCAATTATATCAAGAAATATGCCGAGGTTTTATTTGCAATTGTACATTAAACAATGAAATGAACCCAACTACTTTATAATTGTCTGAGTTTATATGTTGCTATCCTAGCGTAGGAATAAAATAAAATCTTATAAACTTGCATTGACTTGTTTGAAAAATATTGTGAAGCCCACTGGATTAAACTGAGAAAATGAGCAAAGTGAGACCTCTAAGGGTGCATAAATCAAGTTAGTGTAAGTCAAAACTGACATTAGCATTTATCCTGCAGCCAGCTGTACCACTGTAATATTCACTGTGGCCAAGTGAAATCAAACACCAAGGACTGAGTGGGTGTTTCCATTTATTGAGGTAAGAGAAAGCAAAGTATTATACTACCTGCATATTTATAGATATTTTGTTTATCTCCAGAACACGGTGGGAGTCATTGTATGTTGTCTGTGAGCATGCTGTGCCTGTCATGGTAACTGTGGAGAATCTTTTTTTTCTCTCCTGCTTCTGGCTCGCCCACAGTTTCACAACTGTTTTCCTACCGTTTATTGCCATCGTTTGTTAGTGTTATGTCTTGCTGTCACATCTGTCTATGGGATGCGAGTTTTATTTAAAATCCAACCTTGTGCCTACTCTTTATCGGCCATTTTGTTCTCACAGAGCTTGCCCACATGTAGCTTTCCAGGTGGTTTAACAGAAAAAAACAAAAGAATCTCAGCTTGAATTGCACAAATGTGTATGACATGCAGCCTTTCCCACTCCCAAATCTTCAAAATCTGGAGGTCGACACCACAAAGCTAGTCTCACGCTCCTGCATTAAGTGAGAGGCATCTTTAAATTCAGGCCTCTGCTGCCTTTTTTCAGGCTGTTTTTGCAGTTGAAACAGGGTCTCATTGTCCTGCTGAGGGGAGCTGTAACAGACCCTTTCTCCCTTAGAGGCTCCATCGATAAAACCTGAAACTCAATCCAACCTTTGCCTTTGAAAGAACGAGCATTTGTCCTTTGCCAGTGGGAAAAGAAATGGAGCCAAATGTGGGTCAGGGAAAGGGCGGAAATACCCAGTGTGTTAACATGCAACCGTGATAAATGTGCTTATAAGGAGCAAATCTCACAGAATACATTAAGATTTTCATGCTAGTTTCTCTAACAAATTAGTGTTTGCCTAATAAAAAGTTTAAAAGATGTCACTTGTAATCAGGATGTGTTAAGTCCATTTGAATACTCTCTTTTAAGGGAAAAAAAGCAGGATTTCTGTCAGGCAAACTAGTGAACGATCGGTCAACGTGAAATTTAAAACTGCAATTTATAAAAAAAAAAAAAAAAAAAACGTTAAGAGCATCATAGGGTTGATCACACCAAAAATGTTTCGCAATCCGTGTAACTCAACCCAATCTTCTGAACTGCTTCACAAACATTACCAGGTCCAAAATGCAGATGGACTGGACCACTGTAGTGAGTATTTGAACCCTCACAGATTTCTTTTGCTTTTTTTCTCTCATATTTCAGATAATCAAATTTCCAGTGTAGGATAGGATAGAAGTAACATAAGTAAAAACAAAAACCATGTTCCATTCTATGTTTTCTTATGAAAAAGCTTTCTAAACCCATCCCACAGAAAAATTAACAGTCACTGTCAATTCTGATACTTTAGCCAGTCTGATATGGGATAAAGTATCAGACTTTATCTAAAAAAATATATATAATGACATAGTTAA
Organism: Micropoecilia bifurca; assembly: GCA_903067075.1. NCBI lineage: Eukaryota > Metazoa > Chordata > Actinopteri > Cyprinodontiformes > Poeciliidae > Micropoecilia > Micropoecilia bifurca. Next base: position 24,448 of record CAEGAF010150993.1, read on the forward strand.
AAAGAATTTGAACAATGAAATTTTGAAAATGAAAATTTGTGTTTATCCTCATAGGGCCAGGTCTGGGATATATTTCTGATGAGAATTACCACTTGAAAACTTCTTTTTGATCTGAAACATTGCAACTGCACAGCAAGAACAGAAGAAATTTGTAAGGGGCAAATATTTTTTTCACAATACATCAAAAGTACACTGAAAACCTAAAACTTTATCTTTAATGTGATTTTTTTCAGAATTATTTTTGCTTTCTTCCAAACTATCCATTCCTGAATAAGTATTAAACTAATTACTAGAAAGGTACATATACAAGAATGAATTTTTCAGGTCTGAAATACGTTTTGGAGTCGGCCATACCTGTGTCTGTCGCAGAACCCCGATCCGAGCCGATAGCAATCTTCTTATTAGCTGATTCCAGTGTGTCTAAAACTGCAGTGGTGGTGGTTTCAGACATTGTTTGTGTGGTTTCAGATGGTGGCTCAGTTGTAGTTGAAGATTTGGTGGTTGACCCCTTTATCTCTGGTGCTGCTGTGGTTACAGTGGTTGACGTATTTATCTCTGGTGCTGCTGTGGTTGCAGTGGTTGACCCGTCCATCTGAGGTGCTGCTGTGGTTGTCACAGATGGGTTGGTATTTTCTGTCAGGTTTCTTAATCCTTGATCTTTCTCAGGTGTTATGGTTGTTGTTGCAGGTGTTTCCATGGTAGTTGTGGACTGTAAGTTAGGGTTATTGGAGAGGCTTCCTGCGCTAGTTGTCTTGTCTGCTGTTGTAGCTGAGTTAAGCTCTCCTTCAGGGTCCGTCATGTCAGTTTGGCTTGAGTTTGCAGACGTTGTGGTCACATTTCTCGGAGAGATGGCTGCGTCTGGCAATTTTGGTTCTTCGATTGTTTCATTTTCAAATGCATGAGGCCTGATTGTGCTGACATCACTTGAATTTGCACTCTTATCCTGACTTGTCATATTCTCCTCCTCTTCAGCCGAGCCAGATGCTATTCCGCTGCTCAAGCCATTGTAGAATGCTGTTACCTGATCAGTTCCCTGATCAAATCCGCCGTCTCCGCTAGATGTAGCATTTTCACTTTGGACTTCATTTCTGGGCAGCTGACGGAGCCAGGCCTTATCAATTGTACGTCCCGGAGAGTCGGTTGAATTTTGCAGACATACCAGGTGAAACGCTTGAAGAAGCAGGAGGAGGCTTGCTGTGATTTTTAAAGGCTTCATTTTCCTGTTGTTTTTCTGGACATAAAAAGAGAACAGAAAGTAAAAACTAGGAATACACATCATATTACTTTGTAAGTCTACCTTTGATATCTTTATTTACATGTTAAATGTAAGACTGAGATAAATGAGAGTATTTCATCATCAGATCTCAGAAACTAAACCTATCTGTCACTGATTTGTTTAAAACCAAGAAATTGTGAATACTAAAGTATCCACAAAACATATTTAGCATTAAGTCTTTGTAATTTAATTTACTCATGTAATATATAATCTTTAATAGAGTGTCTCTATACACAATATCCAGAATCCAAACTAACAGAATAACTCCTGCCCTTTTGGCCAAAGCCCAACATGTAGGCTTGGTGTATATATAAGCTTTTAAAAAGTTAAAGCTACAAATACAAAGATTAAAAGATAATAATATAATAACAGTTGTATCTTCTTTTGGATTTGTCTGTGTATGAGTTTAGAGGTGGACAGATTGGATTTTTAATCCAGTAACTAGGTTCAAATCAAGGGCATCTTCATAACAGTGCAGAACTGTTAAGGGTAACATCTTTGCATGTTTCTCGTGGGACAGTACAGACCTTGATAGTGTCACTAGAACTGTCACATAAATTTTCAAAGAGGTGTCAAATAGTATCAAGATACTTCCCTACAGCATCAAAGGGAGCCTTTGAAACAGCATCAGGCCATATCAGCAAATATTGGTTTCTATTCAGTCTTACAATGATTGAAAACAAAATGGATGTCCATGAAGATGTTAAAACTTCCCTGAAATATTTGTACTTTTGAGGTGAATATCTTTACAGGCGTTAAGTTGCTTTTAGATCTTGATATTTTAGTGTGTCAAAAAATGTCTTTCTAATGAACAAGTGAGAAGCTGTCATGTCTTCAAAACATGTGTGTTGTGTCTCCATTTTGTATGGTGTGTGAATACTTGGAGGAAAAGTGTAGAATTCACAGGACAACACGATGTCTCTCTTTCCTTTGCATTTTAGTACGAAGTGCTAGTGCAGGGATGGGTGTTTGTTGACCTGAAGTGGTCAAATCACTAATAGCTGACATAACCAAAGGGTAAGAGCTGTGTCAAGTATTAAACTGAGATCTGTGAATTTTCAATGGTGGGTGAAGTGTCTACATACTGTCGCATGGCATTAACTCATGTTATTATTCTGCTCGTTGCTTCCACATTCGAGTAGCAGTTGTGTAAATTCTGCATTTGTATACAGTATAAATGGCGTTGCAGAGTTGCCACACTGAAGACAGAATGTTTTGACGTGCAAACAATCAATGGCAGGCTGCCTTAGCTGGGTGCCAAACTGTGTATTCTACAGTATCTAATGGGTAGGAAGATGATGTTACAGTGTTCTTTCCCTAAGGCAGCATATCTTCTTTTGCCATTGAAACACACAGCAAGTATGCAGTGTAGACATTAGGCTATAATCATCCTCTGTTGACATTGCGGCTTTGATTTCTGATCCATAAAGGTGAAATGGGTCTTTCTAAGGATCTCCTAAAAATTCCTTCATGACCATAATTGCCATGTTGTACAATAGATGTACATTTCAGATGGACTGGTAATAATTTGCAGTCACAAGGCTTCTTGTCAGTCTGTTGCTGCATAAGTCATTATTATTCATGATGCTTAAAAACAGTCCGGCAATGAGAGGGAGTGGCAGGATGCGCTTGTTATTTCTTATTTAAATATTTCCCTTCTTAATGAAGAGAGTAACAGTTTATGTGACATTTAATAAAACCCACATCCAAAGCGGTAGCTTTATTTTAATAATTACATGCCACCCAGTTGCAATCGGGTGAGTCATTTTCTACTATGGGAAACTGCAAACTCAATCATTGTTTTAATGACTATAGAGCACAGTATTGTGCTGAGCACCAGTGTTTTTTCATGCTTCATGAGTACAAATACATTTAACAATGCAGATTTTAAATCTAAAACATCTTAGAAGTGTTTATGATGATATTGCATTTTGGTTTTCTGTGACTAAAGCTCCTCTTTGCACACCTGCCAAGAGTAAATGCCTTCAGGAGAAATCTTTGTGTGTTAAACGGCTGTTTTTCCTGCCACATTTGAACTCAGCCTTAACCACACTGAGTGCAGCAAAACATCTCTGCTTTTACCAATTTCCCAAAAGTTCAAAAACAAAATTGTTGCTTTGATAGTGCAGGTCAGGTCCACTGACACAAGTCATAATAGAAATCCTTGAGCAGTCGACCCTGTCCGACTCTCTGAGACCCCCTCAGATGCTAGTTAACAGCTCCAGGATCATGACACCCTGAGCCGCAACATGGGGAGCTCATCTGCGAATTTCTATGCAGTTTATACAGTTCAGCAGAGTCGCAACACCATCTTTAGAAAAAAATGTGACTTACTGAAGGGGTGAATTGGCACAAATGCTCTGTGAGCTTTGTGTTCTCCCTTCGGCATGACTCCTACATACAAATGACAGCAACTCCCTACAGGGCATGGTTGCTCTGAGTTTCTCTGTTGATCTACTGCTTTGTTCCTTCTCAGTACCACAGTGAAAGGATCCATCTACCGAGTGTAAAATTGGTGCCTCCTGGAAATAAGGACATGCAAATGAGGTGATCTTATTTCTGATTCAGCCTCTTATAACAATGCCATGTGTTTGTTGTAGCAGCGTAGTCTGGACACAGCCAACTGGAAATGACATAAAACAATTTTCTCTTAATTAAGGATTGTTTTTCTGTGCTGTCATGCCATAGATCGACGGACAACAATGAGCTTGGAACAGTAATCTATGGTCAATTTCTCAACAGCTTGTTTGTCATCCTCGCAGCATGTGCCAGTTTTTGTCCGCTCTTTGAAAAATAAATGGAAACGCTTTGGGTGGTATGACGGCGCCTGCTTGCTGTGTGAATACCGGATCAATCAAACTGTTCACATTTGCCTGTCATTTAGAAAAGTGTTTCAATCCACCAGGGTGGAGAGAATGGAGTGAGATTAAGTCACCGGGATAAAGTGTTGATATTGTATTTTAAAGAGAAAGAAAAAAGGCAAACAAGTTTGTGTTTCGGAACAATGTGTGCTTTGTATCGTTCTTTTCTGTCACACAATGTGGTAAATTGCAGAGGTAGAAATAGAAAAGGTAAAATATAAAACACAGCAAATATGTTTTGCATGGAAATTATGATTACCCTGAATCATGTGCAGCTGTTGAGTGAAAACTAAAAACAATGCTCTCACAAGGGAGCCATGTAACTTGTTCCACCTCCACTGTCCTTATTTCTGTTTTTAACTCGTGGACACTTTGAACCTTTGCAGAGAAGCAAGGTTTTGCGCATCTGTACTTGCAAAGTAGAAAAAAAAAGTTGCTGTTACTCTGCAAGCAATCTTTTCTAGGGGTGCTGCATAGCATTATTAAAATAGTGCAGTATTTCTCCCCAGTGAAGTCCGTGTCAGGATGCTGTATCTAGTTGCTGTAACTGAGGGACTTTGTCAGGTGAAATAAACTTGAGGTATTATTTTGAGCTCCGCAGGTAAGTCCTTGAAGTTCAACACCCTGAATCTGTTTAAGACTCTCATTTTGAACAATGAAAGAAAGTTTTATAGCTGCCCTATTCTAGCGACAGCTAATAAAAAAAACACTGAGGAGGCCTTCATCACTCTTCAGAGGGTGGTATTATGTATTTTCCAGTTATGTAGTGCAATTTTATAGCACAAGTAACTGTTGCCTTCAGTTGTTATAAAAATGTATACATCAAGTATAAGTTACAAGAAATTTGACTTTGCGATATGATGCTTTTAAATTGGCCTTTTTCTCTTTAAGAAGTGCCTTCTCTTTCTTTACCCTGCTTATATGAAGTTCAACAGACTTGCATCAGATCAACAGTTGCATCAGATTTTTTTTAATTGCTGTTGCTGTTAGTCTGGAGCAAGTGAGTCGGGGAGGCGTCGCTATGTGGAGTTCAGAGAGGCGGATACTCGGCTGGACACTGCAGCCCCGAGGAGGAGGTTTGTGGAAGTAAATGGCGCTTTGTATGAGCATGTGCTTAGGCGCCCCTGAATTCAGGGATTCCTCAAATATCTATAAAATAAAGCAAAACTCCAGGCATGTTTCTGATGAGGGATTAATGTTTTTTTTTTAATGAAACTTTTTAATCTCCTGTAGTTTAAAATCTAAAACATAGAAAAAAATAAACTGGACATAATATAACATATACGGAAGAGGATTGGGGCCACTGTAAAAAAAAAATAACAGTTTTGACTTTAATCTCAGAATTCTGGGAAAAATGTCAGAATTCTGACTTTAATATCAGAATTCTGAGAAAAGTCAGAATTTTGAGAAAAAAGTCAGAATTCTGAGATCAAAGTCAGATTTTTTTTCTTTTTTCCGGTGGCTCTAATTCTCTTCTGTAAATATGTTTGCCAAAACCAAAACTTTTGGTGACAGAAAACCATGGTTTTTCAACTATGAGAGGCTAAGATATTCCAAAAAAAAGTGGTTGGATAATTCATTTTTATAAAATGTATTTATATTATTTATTGCTGGAAATAATTATACACATAAATAATAAATCCTTCTCTCTGCTTTTGAGTTCTCTGATTGCACTGCAGGGCCTGGATTGTAAATGAAACCAGTTAATGTAAAACAAGTCAAACAGGTGACGCAGCGAAGGTATTGACCTGTTTGGATTTCCGCCATGTAAATGTATTTGACGTCTGTCAGGAAACAATTCTGATTAAACAAGAACCTTATTTTAAGCTTTAAAACTGATTTCAGAAATGCCACAGGTCACCTGCTGTGATTCAGACCTGTCAGAGACAAAAGTTACCAGTATTTTGAGCTTGTGCTACCCACATATGTGGGTTGTTTTAATCCAAACCACTGTCACTTCCTCTCCGTCATGTTATTCTCACATCCTCCCTCGGTGCTGCTCTGAGAGTATATTTGACCGTGAGCGTCACACCAACAAGCCTTTGAGAGGTCAGGGGAGACAGCAGGAGACGTGTTTACCTCTGACCCGTCACGCTCAGAGGAGCCCTCTGTTGAAAAGAGTTCCCACTCTGCTGAATTGTCAGAGTCTGTAGCAGCCATCGCCTCAGCAGCCCTGTCAGCCTCAACTTCCCAGAGATCCAGTCCCACGTAAACAAAAGAACACGCAGTGGCTAAAGGTAACACTACACCCTGCAAACCATTCAGCCACCACACTAAGACCAATACGACTAATTATGTGACATTTAAGCCGCTCAGGCTTTTCCTATGTTTTTGTCATCTTTTAATTTATGCTAATATTGGGGACATTTCAGGTTGTACAGACCTATTATCTTTTTTATGTAGTAAGAAGAGAACAAAAAAACTTATGATCAGATAAACAACTGATGGCAGCTCATTAAAGATTCGTCAGTCTAATAACATTTAAAACAACTAACTCTAAATTATCTTTACCTTTGTTGTTTGTTTTTATATCATACTTTAATGTAGCTACTTAAGGTTTTACAATTAGGTACATAATCTAAACTATTATGCTTCCTTCCTGCTAAATTTTGTGGTATTGTTTCAGGACTCTTAACTTCCTGAATCTAAAGCTTTGTAAAGCCATCACCTTGCCTGTTAGGATTATGTAAGCCCACGTGTCATATATGTTGCTAAAATAAAACTGTATCCCCTGTAAATCCTTACCTTATTTTTTAAGCTGTGTCAGATGAGAACAGGTGCACCGAAACGTCTTCGCTGGCCTGCCAATATGTACGAATGAGTCATTGGTTGTCCTGGAGAGGGAAATGGATGAAAAGGAGGAGGAGGGCCTACAAGAGTGCCATTCACAACCTGTTCAACCTGTTCTCACACCTGCCAACACACCCAGTACTGCATTCACCTGGTTCTTTGAAAAGGCCACATGTGATGGAGATTGGGAAAAAAACAAGAGGCGTTGAGGGTTGGGCGGAGTCGTCTTCCACTTGTCCTCTGAGCCTCCTCTCTGTTCACCTGGGGGACTGTAGATGACAGCCGGTCGTCATGGTAACAAAGAAGAGCCGAGCGAGCTCCGGTTTCATCCACGCCTTTTGTCTCTACTCCGTATGAGTCTTTGCCATGTGACGTGTGACTTTGTGAACCCGCAGGTAGCGTGCGTCAAATGAGCTGGGATTGTTTTTGTCTCGTTCTTCAATCAAGTGAGTCATGCTGCCGCTGAATTCATTTGAGCAGAAGAGTGAGGCGGATGAAGTGGCACTCGAAGCTCGGTGTGCACTCCGAGCTGAGAACAAGGAGCGGTTGTGCTCTCTTGTTAATGTAACCCAGAAGTTCAGGTTTCAATTTAAAAGTTAGAAAACAATTTTCAATACCCTGAAAACCCTGAACCCGCTCAATGGGACCATTATTTTCAGTTATAAGCTTATATTAGCATCTGCAGCTTGTGTCAAACTTTCCCACTGCAGTATGTCAAGTATGTTTCTTTTTTTTCTTTCTACTGTTCCAGTGAGAAAAGGTGAGCTTTACAGTGAGGCACAGTGCCAAATTCCGTCTGGTTCATTTATTCCAGTAGCATGTTAATCTGTTTTGCATAATGCCATGTATCATAACAAATGTTTACTATCATTTAATTACAAATAGAGCTGCATAATATGATAAATCACATTCATCATTGCAATGTCGGTATCAATTCAAAACGCTGTGTGTTTGCAATATTCATTTGGACCTTATATTTCGAGAGCCATGCATTGCCTCTCTGCATGTCAATTACATATTTGGTCTCTAATTGCCATCAAAGCACATGCCGAGACCCTAAACCCAAAGAAAACAGTGAGCGCATTTTAATTACGAACAATAAAATACTATATACTACCGCAGTGCTGTTATAAATATAGTGTTATGTACAGGGTTGTAACAAAGCATGATGCCTCTATGGATTTAGCTTTGCCAACACTATTGGATAATTTGAGATGTATTCAGGGTTTGTAAAATAAAATCAAATTAGGTATTTGGTTAGAGTTAAACTATTGTTTTTAAAACCAGTAAAAGTACCTTGACGCTCCCTGACACCATTTGATACGATCTGTAAAACAAATTCCTCATCTAGTAAATTTTTTGCAAGATTTTTGCTGATGTTTTAGACCTTTTGATGCACCAAAAGAGAAGTAAAGCAGTAACTTGATTGGTTCAGATGAGCCTAAATGTTTCCTCTGTTCCCAAACAAGTTGAGTAAAGTGAGTACAATGTAAAGATAAAAGTCCTGGGAGAGAAACAAAAATGTTGCAGTGTCCCAGTGTATCCTGCTTATTTTTATAACCAGGAAATACATACGCATAATGACAAGCATGTGCTTCGGTGTTCTAAATATAACCAAATGAGTTGTTTAACCCTCTGAAAGCACCGATAAAGTGTCATAAAGGAGTTTCAAAACACGCACTTGAATTTGCAAAGTTTCTTTACAAACAGCTTGTTGGCACTTTATGCGGTCTGCCAGTATTTGAAGCTAATGGGATCATGTAGTCTCATAGGAGGCATGAATAATAGAAAAACATCTAAATTTTTAACTGAGTGTAAAAAAGCTTCATGCCTCAAGCCATTAGGATTTGAAAGCCATTAAAAGCCCAGAGGGTACTTTATGACAAACTTCATAACAAAGACATTGCGTATTTATGAATTGCCACGTTGCAGTGTAACAACTATGACAACTGCCTTTGTCTTTGGCAGAAATAAATTAAAACAACAGAGAAATTAAAGTCATGACAAGAAAAGCACTCTTACAAATAGCTAATTAACAAATTAACACAGTAGATTACACAGTTTATGATGGAGTCTTCTGTGTCTGAACTGTTACAAACAACTACCATTATTTGAGGATCATATCGTGACAGGTGGAGGAAAAGCAGCCATTCTTCTCAGGTTACTTTCCTTTTGAATAATGAAAGTTCAGCAAAGTAGAATTTAATATTCCCTTTAAATGGTTGTCCTATATCTTCTGAAGCATTTGCTCTGTTCAGATACAATATTGTCAATTTCTCAAAGTGTTGGCAGAACAAAATCAATTTTCATTATCAATTTAAATGCACAGGTGAACTTGAAACGATTATATAAAGTCCTTGAAAGAAAATCCTACCAGTGGGTTTTATGTCTTGGTTTCAATTTATAGTTTAGAAAAGTCAATTCTGTTTCACACTCGAACACCAAAGCTTGATTCGCATAATGCCTATGAGAAATTTTAATAGAAACGTTGTGTTTCAGGGTAATTGTATGTAAATATTACCAAATTATCTAAGGTTAGGGCAGTAAATTTAAATACCATAAATGGATCTTGTCATAATGTTAAGCTTTGTAAAGCTTTTTCCATCTTTGAGTTTTGTTTTTTAATATTTTGAGTAATTTCTCTGCTCTTTTTTGTATTCTTCTTCTATGTATTCGTATATATATATATATATATATATATATATATATATAAAATAATATAAAGCTAAATATTTTCACTTGTTTATATTATAAGTTATCATTTGTATGTGATAAATAGATATCCATATCATTCACAAATTTTTAATTGTATGTTTAGATGACGTTTTCACTATCTTTCCCTTCAGTTTTTTCCTATTTATTAAATTTCAATAAAATGTCAAACTGCATCAAAGATAGCACAGGTCTACTGGCAAAAAAAAATGGAGTTCAACAACAGCAAAGGCATTCCCAAAGAGCCAGTGGCTAAAAACGTATACAGTGGATTGAGGGATGATGCATCTCACAATTCATCTGTCAGGTTATTGTTGTTGTTTTTTTTATTTTATTTTATTTTTTCTGTTTCTCTCAGACAGAACTTTCACATATTGCACTGTTCTTCTGTCATTGATACATTTTAGGCCTCCGGACACTTGTCGACATCAAACACTTCACACTACACACAGTTATATACATAGAAAGGAATGTCGGTCAGATTTTTGTCCGTCTTTTCTTTGTTTGCGACTAAAGCAAGTATGCGGCCTTGGGCAGATTACAAGTAATAATAAATGTTTTAGGAAACAAAAAAAGTCAGCATAAATATTCAAGTGAAAAAGACCATTCTGAAAAAAGCGATCTAAACATATGCCGCAAAAGAAGTTATGCAAAACTTCTGCTTTGAACAAAAGAAGACCGTTTTGCCTCCTAGAAGCAAAATGTAGTGTAACTGAAACCGGATAAGAGCTTAATCTGAGTTGCAAAGCAATTCCAACCAGCAGAATTCACAATCTGACTTTTTTTTACTTAGTCACTAGAGATGTCTTCTTTCTGCTGAAACACAAGGTTTAAATCAATTAAAACTTTAAACAAGTGACTTTTGATCATTATACAAAAGAAAGTTCTGTTTCTATAATAGATCACTTCATTGCCATGCATTTTTTTCTTCTTCTAAAAAGTGCTTAATTTTGAGCAGCTTAATTCTTCTGCCCAAAAGAGTAAAGCATGTAATCCATCAGAGCTAATTTGATAATCCCTAGAGACTTCAGCATGTGGATCATTTTCAGCTCATTTGACTTTTTCCACTAAAATAAATGATGTGTAGAATATTTTTATGAATAACTGATAGTCATTACTACTGTAATGCAGGGCGTTTCCTCAAGATGGTCTCCATATAGATGAAATAATTTCCCACCTTGGCAAACCTTGAACAAGTAAAAACGGGAGGAAATGTCTCCTTTAGTTGTTTTTTAATTTAGTCTGTCCATCATTCATATGTATGGATCACTGTTGTGCAGAAGCTCTATAGTTCCACTGAAAAGTAATAAATCTATTCATGCATTCATGCTTGCTTCTGTCCATACGTGTTTTTGCATAAATTCCTCTCAGAAATAGCATTTAAAATGGCCTCATTGAAATGCATGCTGTATGATTCTTTGGAAAAAGAAGATTCATGTAAAATATCAAGGTTTGTGCAGCATTATGACAAACCTATTGAATGAAAAGTTACAAATGTCATGCCCTGAGGGGAATAAATGCTTTTTTTGGGTTGTACCCTTAAGAATGATGGAACACAAGCTTCACGGAATCCAAAGATTTTCAAGCTTTAAAATCAAATTACAAATAAAGTGTTCTCATTTATCAACAAAAACCATGTTAGAACCCAGAAATCTAACTTCTTAATTGAATATTTGAAGATTCCCTCTTGTCTAACATCATCAGCCATTTCTGGGAGTAGAAGAAAATAGGGCTAAATATATGAACATTGATGAGCCTTTTGAGAAGCCACTTTGGCTTTACCAGAGAGAGCCAGGAACAAAAATGGCTCTAAAGAGAAGACATAATAGCCTGAATGTCATGATGGGCCTGCACTTATCTGAATCTCTGAAGCATCCTTTAAGCTATTACAGAACTCCGATTAGAAAAAATCTGAACTCACTGCTTGTATTTCCTGCTTAAATTTGAGAGACACCAAGTTTCATTTGCTTACCATCTGGATTTGAACATGAGCACAGTTTAAATAATGTCCCTTCTTTTCACTAAATCCTCTAAAATAAAGCACTCAGATGGGCCTGTTAAACATTAGATTTATTGAGTGCTTTCTTGTATTCTTGAAGGCTTTGGCTGCTGTAAGTTTGTGCGGTTTAGTGTGAACAGAAACACTTTGCAATTCTTTGGAGAAGCAATGAAAAAAAAGGAAAAAAAACTGTTTCCTCCCACTTATTTCCTCAGTTGATCATAAAAAGTGCATAATTTCTAGCAAGTCTAATCCTTTGTGGTTTCCCCCGTGAGGTTTTAATGGATTTTGACTCTGACTTAGTGAAAATGAAATTTTGCACTAAATTGCCTCTAGGCGACACATTTATCTGAGGTAGCAACATGTAGCTTAATTACCAACATACGCCTATGACACTGGAGTAACAGCTACCTCCGCATCCCTGCATACTAATTCAGTCCTGTCTCTCTCTGGAGATGCCCAGCATGCAACAGAGTAAGTCTGACAATCAAGATTTACCAACAACTATCATTATAGTTTTAAGTAATGGACATCTTGCTTTGCTTTGGGAAGAATCTCAATGCCACACTTTTGTTTTTTTATATACTAAGCCAATGGTATGCCTTTCTCTCTGGGCCTGATTAGAGTCCATATCCAACTGTTACATTGCTTTGAACTCACAAAAGGAAATAATGATACCCTCTAAACCCCCACAAAGAGCATTGGAGTCATGTGTGTATGTGCATGTAGGAGAGTGGATGCTTTTCTGTGGCTCTGGGGAGGATGCTTCACTGTCAGAGTTGAATTATCTTCTTCAGGTTTATGTCTGACAGAAACCACAGAGACCCCAGAAGGCAGGAGAGAAAGCTGACTGGCTGCGCAGTGATATCTCTAAAGTTTAACCCTTACTTTCAAACCTCATAGAGCGTCGAATGCTTTCCTTCCTTCTTATTTGGAGCCCAACACATGTCAGTTTCGTGGCCTTTATGAGAAACGCAGGCTCAACTGCACTGGCAGCTTATTAACTTTTTATTGTGAATAGCCAGTGAAGGCATCGTGAATCCATTTGAGGGTTTCCTATATCTTTTTATTTCTCTACTATTTTTAGCATCAAAAAAGGCAGCTCTGCTGTCTTCAGTTGTCAAGACGTCAATAAAAAATGCATAGTAATATTCTGAAAGGCTGAAGAAGAACAGCTCAATATTTCTAAAATAGGAATCTAAAAAATAAATGTAAAAAAAAAAAAATCCCAATCAATTGCCCAAGATGTGATTCCCTTTTCAGGGGAGATATTTATTCTTTTTGGGGGTGGTGAAATGCAGTCTTGCAGGCAGGTGAACACCACAGGGAGAACCACAATAACCTGATTTATTAACGTTGAGAGATTCTGTTTTCAGAGAGTTAAAGGTATAAGTAAATCGTTTAACTTGAATTTGGCCCATAGCAAGGTTATTCCCTGCACTGAAGTGGAACTTCACTGTATCCAAGCCAAAAATACAAATCTGTTTGTCATCTTGAACACTTCGGTGTGTGAGGCTTCATTTATATTCACGCTTTTTGACACTAAAGGACAAACAAATGCCATTAACATTTTTCAAAAGCACGTTAAATATATTTACATAATTTGTCTGTAGAAATAGAGTGAATAGCATAATATGTGTATAAAGTACAACATACAGATACATCAGTATTTACAGTATTTTACAACTTCTGTTTTTGTTTTTAAGTTATATCTAAGTGTTTCGTCAAAATAATGTAGTGAAACCTCTGAATCCTTATGTGTTTTGTTCAAACAGGCAGTTTGTATCTTGAAAATACATAAATAGAAATACCACAATAAAATAATGGAAATTAAAATAAGAACCCTCCACACACACATCCTCTACAACATGCATAGCATTAAAAATTAGTCATGTTTTAAATATTGGCCTCATTACTTCTGTATTATAACATTTCTTAAAGCTTTGCATGTAGAAATAATTATGATTCAATAAAATGTAGGGGCAATGAGCAGGTTTCTTTTGGAACAGGAGCATGATGGGAATAGTTTAGAAGATAATTTACTTCCAATTCTTTGGAAGGACAAACAACTTCCGTTGTGACTTAAGGCAATACTCTTGTACATCCTCCTTCCTAGAGCCATGCACAAAAGGCCCAAATCCCAAAAAGCAATGACAAATCTCAGCATCACTGGCATTTCAAACTACTGCCTAGACCAGATGGCAGATGTCTCATCACTATCTGCAGACTTGCAGCTAAAAGCAGGTCATTTACACTTGCTTGTTAGAAGTCCCAAATCATTGTTATGGTAAAGAGTAATGTTGCATGAGGAAGGTTTGTTTGGTGTAATGCTGTGCACAGAAGCATTGCGCTTTTCTATGTCAAGGGCTCAGTTCTTTGATGCCTTTGGAAGTGAACACCTCTACTGTCTGCTGCTTTTTGTGGCAGGCACAGGAAAAGTAGGGAAAACAACAATATGCAATACAGTGACAAAAGGTAACTATGGTGCCCACGGGGCTGGATCGTGCTCTGGATCTCATACTTGCAAACAATTTTCTTGGTATTCCTATTCAGAGGAAACCTTGTTTAAAGGGGAAGTTGTGTAAAATAGGCATTTGAAAGAAATTAAATTCAGATTTTAAGTTTATGGATGGAAATGGACTTGGCGATCAGGCAACATGCTTCCCCCCCAGTCATCACACTACCTCCACCATGTTGTCAGATTTTTATTGAAGATGTAATGGGATGAAGTCTTCCAAAAAAAAAAATAATTTTTTTTTGTTTGTTTTTTTAGCTTTGGACTCACTTTTAGTAAATCAGAATTATGAAAATTGAACTTGACTAAGGCATGTGAAGAATGTAATGCTTTTAATGTTGATCTAAGTTCTTTTGTGACCACCTATATAACTACTCAATTCACTCATACAACAATTTTGGTTGGCTTGCCAAACCTGGAACTATTCTGTACTGTTCCATGTTTTCTCTATTTGGTTGCTTTTGGTCCCCTCCAGACTGGCAGATGTCTGTGACTTAGTTTCTCAAGAGTTTCCACATTTCTTTAGATTGGTGCATGGTGTGTTTCTTTTTCAGATGTATTAGCCCACTTCATATTTTGAGACAGTTTTCTTTTTAAAGTGATTTCCTAATACTCAAGTCTGAGTGTGGCAAGGGAAATTAAACCAGTATAGTTATTTGTTGTCAATTCATGATTTAAAAGGGAAAGGAGTGATTAGTTCTTTCAAAATGACTAGTTTGCGTCATGTTTGTTCCCTCAATGACAAAATCCATTTACTGAAATTTTGTTTCCCAGATATTGTTTGATGATCTGAAGCATTTAAGTGCAGCAAGAAAGACATAGAGAAGCTACACGCCACATATTATGGCTTGGATTCTGTGGGTAATAACTTGTATTCCCAACCTTTTCCTTTTTTCTCTCTCCTGAAACCAGAAACATCCACCATTCAGTTCCATTATGATCACCAGCTGCTACTTTTCTCATTAGTTTCCTCACTGTATACCTCACTGAATCATTCAACCTTTGTAGTTTGCTGCCCTTTCTCTTCCCTCTATTTGCATTTTCTCTATCTTATCATTTTGTCCTAAACCCTATTTTTTCCAGAACCTATATTGTAGATTTATCAAGTAAAACATTGCTGAATAAAGATAAGTTCTTTGCAGACATTTGAAAAACAAATATTGCAAAAATATGTAAAAAGGGGAAAATCTTTCAGGGGAACAAAAAAAAAGCAGAGAAAGAGGAAGCAAAATGTAAACTGAAAAGATAAAAAATAGAAAAGAACTGACATAGCAGGCTGGCAGGCGGTGTGGCGGCCCCATAAATGAAGGCTAATAGCCCTCAACGCAGTTTGAATTGCGACCTTGACACCTTTGCTGCATGTCATTTGCTTCTCCTCCCTCCCCATTTCCTGTCTGGTTACTGTCAAACAAGAGCACTAGCACCGCAAATCCTCAAAAAGGAAAACTGAGATGGGAGAGCAATGTTTAATGCAGAGATCAGCAACTCCCACCCTTCGGTGCCACATGTTCTGTAACGTCTGCATGCGCCTCTGCTCCAACAAACTTGGATGAAATGAATGCTTTGATGACCAAGCCAAACAGCGAAATGGACAGGCCCAGGAGGTAACTCAGCTTTTTGAATCTATAGTGAATTGTTGGATTTGTTCTAATTCACAATCTCCCCATGAATGTGTTTGGCTCTGTTCCTGGTGTACCTTTCTCTTCCACACCTTTTCCTTTCACTTAACCTTTTCATAATTGTGTTTGGATGCAGCAATCTGTGAACAGCCAGCTGCTTCAGCAACAACCTTTTGTGGCTTACCCTAAATATCGAGCATATCAGGGACAGGTGGACATTTGCAAGGTCAGCACTGTTCTCCACATAATCCTGCAGCCAGCTATATTTTTGTATAGAAAAGAAAATAATATGAAATATTTAAATTGTCTAATGAGGTTAACATTTTGATTTGTATTAGCTGTTTATCCAGAATCTAACTTTCCAAAACTAATAGTAACACATTTATGTTAATTCAATTTTTTCGGGGCTGCACAGTGGTGCAGTTGGTAGAGCTGTTGGTAGAGAAGGTTCTGGGTTCAATTCCCAGCCCCAGTCTTTCTGCATGGAGTTTGCATGTTCTCCCTGTGCATGCGTGGGTTTTCTCTGGGTACAGTTTCCTTCCACAGTCCAAAAAACATGACTTGTCCCTAGGTGTGAGTGTGTGTGTGCATGGTTATTAGTCCTGTGTGTCTCTGTGTTGTCTTGCAACAGACTGGTGACCTGTCCAGGGTGACCCCCGCCTCTCGCCCAGAACCCTAGTTGGAGATGGGCACCAGCACCTCCTGACCCCACTAAGGGACATGAGTGTAAATGTCTTTGAATTTTTTAAATTAATAATTAAATAATTACAATAAAATTTTTGATTATATAAAATTTACTGACAATTACTAAGACAATTACTTGTTGGCAAGTAATTGTCATCCCTAAGCTCCGCCAACTAATCCCTGAAGAAAGTTGTTGGAAAACAATATTTTTAAGGCTCAAATGTTCAGTGTTTCAAAGGTTGAGATATTTTTCTACATCTCCAAAACAATGCACACAGTTACAATAAGATACATTGTAGACATATTGCATCAGTTTTTTGGAAATGTGTTGCATTTTATTTCCTGCTGACAAGAATTTTGTACAGGGAATTATAAATACTTTGGTTGATAAGGAGAAGTTGATAGAATAAACCTCCTGGTCATAAATGTCATTCCTTATTTGTGTCCTGACCATTGAACCATTTCTAAAAGTAGAAATCCCAACTTCTTGACTGGACAACAGTATTACATGTATTACATGAGGCACCAATAACTAAAAAGCATGGAGTAGCTTCAAATCCACATTTAGCTTTTTAGTTCCGTATCTAAGTGAAGCAGCTTTATCTATAAGAAGCCAGAAGAGATAAACATACTCATTAATAATTCAGTAAAAAAACACAACAGTACGGATCATGTAGGCAGTTCACTCTGAACAGTTGATTAATTATTGATGGTTGGTCTGTTGTGGTCAATATTAATTGCTTTCTCTCATCAGCACTGCATGGGAAGAAGGGATGACAGGTGCGGCCGCTTGTGTCTGCTGGGATGGCATCATCAATTGACTGATATCTCGTTCTTTAAAGAGACGATGAAAGTGGGCTAAAGCTCGGGTTGCGTTCTTCAAACCATCCATGACATTGTTTCGTCTTCCACGCATGTCAGATGTGCTTTCTGTAGGTTAATGGTTTTTCTGGGTTTTCAGGACACTATTATCTATTAGGTTTTGTTTATTGTCCCCTTTTCTGTATTGTGTGCTACTGAACAACATCGGGACGTGTTGGAAGCTTGTTCCTGCTCTTTGTTGCATGTCAGAATATGGACTAGGTGTCCTAGTTTTATAACTAAGCAGCTGCTGGAGCTGAGATGCAGTTGTTTAGCAGAGCAGGAACATCTGCTATAAAATAAAGATATTGAGTCTAAAAGATGCCTTAGAGCTGCAAAGTTCAAAGACACTTTTTGACATTTAATTCCTTTATTGCATGTCAAAATGTGCAGTTATTCCTAATTTGTTTCGATAAAAATGAAAGCAAAAGAAAAAAAAATGAGATCACCTCTGTAGTTTCTGTTTATAGTGTTTACTTGAGGAAATAACACTCACATCTGTTTGACAAAGCAAGAAAATCCAGTTTGAAAAGATGAATATTTCTCAGCCCAACAACTGATCTTTGACACTGACGGAAATTTTTTATGCAGGAAAGAAAACTACACACACAAAGGGAAAGGCCCTTCATATTGTCGTATTCTTTGTGAATCATAAATCATCTAAAGCTCTTAGTGACAGCAGCTATTTTTGAAAACCATCTGTAGAACCCAGTAGTAATTGGTTATACGCTATTTCCTTTGGGACAGTGAAAGAAAAATTTATGACAGAGAATCATTATGATCACCAATGCATCAAGAACAGCTTTTTATGGGACTAAGCAATAAATCAAGTGATTCTCCTCAATCAGAATACTCCTTTCATTCTGTTTTTTATTTTATTTTGATTGCAAGCACATGTTCAAAATTACTCACTAAGACTAAAAGTGCAATATTTCTAGTCAGTCTATGTCAGAAACAAGTAGAGCTGTTTAAATTATACACTATTCAGGGTCTAATAAGCTACTTACTTTTAGACTGGGTGATTCAAGTCTATTTGTTTATTTCATGAGAGAATAGAAATAAAGTTACAAATACCTCAAACATTTTGAGTAACATCAGCTGCAGTAAACTGACTCAGTCACAGTTTTCAGATGCTTCAGTTTGTTGTTCGAAACAAATCCATATATGATCTAAAGAAAAAGTTTCCCGTGTGTTGCATTTAGTTTTACCAAATTGTGTGACAACTACATCCTCATATGTTTTGTGTGATTTAAAGGAAGCCTATCATAATGACAAAAAAGAAAGATCTTCGGGTTTCTGCTGAGTTCTGTTTTCAATATTGGTCTAATACATCAACACATCATTATAAAAGCAATTTAAGTCAACAGACAAGTTTGAATTTTACTTCAGGATGACCTGAAGGAACCATTATGAAAATAAAACAGCCACTCGGTAATGGAAACCACAGCTGACTGTGAATATAATACCTACATAGGAGCGTAAAGTTTCTACCCATTTATTCTTATAATTGGTTTCCCCTGAAGCAAAGATGTGACGAGCTGATGCACCACTGACCACTAGATGTCAGCATCAGCCAGCACCCTCACCTGTGATTACAGACAATAGAAGTATATAATGATGATTATGATGATGAACTTGATTATGAACTGGGTGCATCTCTTACACACTGACATTATGTTTGTGGGAGAATAGCTGGAAATAGCTGCAGTGGTCTGTAGTTACCATATAAATCTGAAGTAGCTTCAGCCAGGGGGTGGTTAGTCTCCTTAGATTTACTTGAGTAACTCTGAAAGAAATCAACTTAGAAGAGTCATAATCCTGCTATTTCCTGTACATTTTACTTCTGAGGCAACGCTATTCTTCCTGTAATACAAACTGCATGTACTTCAGTTTCTTCTAACTGCTTAAAAACAGGTTTGCTGCAAATTGGGAGCAGCCAATCACAACCCTACACAGATAAGATAAAGAATGCAATGTGACGGGGCGCGGCGGTGGCACAGGGGTAAAGCGTGCGACCCAAACATGAGGGTCTCAGCTCTCAGACATCACGAGTTCGAATTCCTGCCCGTTCGGCCCCTTGTCGCATGTTCTCCCCCTCCCTCAAACCTTCCTGTCACTTCATTACCGGAGAAATGCCACTAGAGCTGAAAAGAATCTTTTAAAATATGTTTAATAATGCAGTATGACAACAAACATAAAAAAAAGTCCAATATCCTCCGGAAAACACAAACTTGAATTAGTAGCAAATTATACCTGGATATTTTCTGTCAAGTGAAAACTGTTGCAAGGTTGTGCCATAATTTATAGTCTGTAAAATTGCATGTTCAAGGAGACTAATGCAGAAAAAGAATAAACCGTAACGGAGTGGGACAACCATGCACAAAATAATCCGATATGTTGAAAATTAGCTTTTATGAAATAAGCACTATCATCAGCTCTCTTGCTCTTTCGCAATGGAAGCTTGGTAATATAGTCTCACAATACAGAGCAAACCTCTTATTAAATTTCAGATGTGTAGATTTAATTTGCTTTAAAACAGAGATCACGAAGCCAGCAGCACCAATTTTTCTGAGCAGCAGCTGAATTACCTCATTTTTATTCACATGAGTGCCAGCCAAAATTCTCTAAATGACTTCATAAAAAATATAGTTTGTAAAGCATTCTCCAGTGGCCTGCAAAGCGCCAGATCCCAGTCATATAAAACACATCTGACATAAGGTGGGATTGGAGGCTTGAAGCATGATGACCTTGTATGATTTGTTTCTTTTATTCAGTCAGAATCCCTAACACTTGGGGGTGATTTTCTTTGCCTTTCTGAATAAAACACACCAGCTCTCCAGGAATAAGGCTTTATAACATCAACATTTACTGCTTTGAACATTTTTTCAAAGAGCATGCAGATGCATTTATTTATTTTTTATCATTTCTTTCATTTCCCAGTAAAAACAAGTGAAAAGTATTGGTACACAGCTGAGATTTACATGAACTGAATATGCATCCTGAATATGTAACCCTGTGCATGGACCAAATACACAAGATGAGGCTTTTGTGCCAAAGATGACATCAGTATCCAGTCATGTGCTGAAACATCTGCTGCTCTGTGATTCAGACTCACAAAGACAGTGAGGCAGATGAAAGAAGAATGCCAAAAAAAGCAGCCAGACATTACAGGAAGAATTCTCAAGGAATTCATTCAGCTAAAAAAAAATATATTATTCCTCTCACGTTTTCTTGGAGGATGGAAGTGTTTCAAATCTGTGCTTGAAATGGTTCAATTGTTTTACATCTTTGGTGTAATCCAGGAGATTTTTCACTCAAGTCTTCACACACTTTGCTGTCTGTTCCTCGCTGTGCAACAGAAAGTACACTCAAGCAGAATGAGGCTTTTTACTGCCCATATTTTTGTAAGTGGTTGTAAACATCAGATGACAGCTGAGATTAGTGCAAATTCTTTTAAATGTGTTTAATCTTCATTAGTCTTTGCATGTGTTTAACATCAAACAATCATTTTTTTTTTTTAAATACATCTTACTTTTGTCAGTGTGCTGGCATTTCTTCCAATGAGATAAGACAGTCTGCCTTAAATATCTTCACATATGTTTCCAAAAGGGAAAATCTGACAGTGTGCAATATCACAGCACATTTATTCTGGCATTTGACAGTAATTAATACAACCTAAGGCATAATTAGTGCGACTGCTGCATATGTAGAGTTAGACAGAGGGCCAAGTGCCAAATGAAATCACCGTCTTGGTGTTTCCTAGTGATCCATACCAAGTTTCAGACTGAAATGAAGACGAGGCTTGTCACAAGTGAAGCAAAAAAAATGAAACTCTACTCACTTCAAAGTGAGTGAAATTCATTAGAGCACATTCTGCAGGTGGAGGACTGAAAGCGTCGGCCTAATCAGGCTAAACTGTCTGCTAGAAAAACAAATCATCAGCACCAGCTGCATGCTTTTTTTTTCTTACAGTGAAATAGAATTATGCGTTCAGTAAGTCATAAGAGTTATGAGACTAATGAAATGCCACAAATGTCAGTGCGTTATGTTGGGCTCTTGTCTGACCGACATAACACAAAATGGTGCTGAACTGTGAAGCGGGAGGAAAAAGATACATGATTTAAAAATGTTAAGTAATTAAGACCTACGAAGTTTAAACTGCCTCCTATTTAGCTCGGAGTTATTACCTTGTAGAATCGCTTTGTCCTCCAATTACAGCTAAAATAATATTGCTGTTATGTCTCTACCTCTTCTGCATGTCTTAACTTTGTTGCCAGTCTTTGCAAAATAATTCACTCACAGCCTGATTAGATGAAGAACACAAGTAAATGTCAAAAAGATTCTTAACTGGATTTAAGTCCTGACAAGAGCTTAGACATTGTAACACATTGCTGTAATGTGATCATTTAATTGCAGCTCTGTTTGTATGTTTAGAGTCATTCTCCTGCTGTAAGGTGAAACTTCATCCATTATCTCAAGTGCTGTGCAGCCTCTAACAGATTTAGTTTCACTATTGCTCTGTATTTAGTTCCATTCATCCTCCCATTCTGTCTGGGCTTCATGTCCTGTCTCTGTTCAACAAAGCATTCCTGCACTATGATGCTGCCACCAATGTTTGTTGTACCGTGCTTGTTAGTTTTCAGAATTCAGTGTGTGTTGTTAGCTTTGTACCACATGGAGCATTTTGAATATTGGACATAAACCCAATTAATCGAACCAGAGCACCATCTTTCATGTTTGCTGCGTCCCCTGCATTACTTTTTCTTTTTAAATAACCCTTTTTTGTTGCCTCCCCTCTTGTATTGTGCAGTGCTCTGCAGCTTGGGAAGTGATGTTACTGTCAGGAATACAGTAACATCCAGTAACTGTGTCTGTGTGGTGGGTTTTCTCCTCACCTCTGACTCTTCAGTTTCACCAGAGGGCGCAATGCAGCCTGGTGCTGCAGGTGCTGCTACACACCTGCAAATCATCAAGCTCATCAACCAGAGCTTAAGTGAAGCTGGTGATCAGTTCTCCTCTCAATGCCTGAGAATTAAACCATTGTGGTAAAGCACTAGCTACCTCGCAGTTCTCTTTGAGGTTTCCTTGTACTCGGTTGTGTGAAGTGGTTGTTCTCCTTTAAAAATGACCTCCATCAGCTCCCAGGATCTGGTTTTTTTGTGCTGTTACCTGGACTGATGTGCTTAGACTCTCAGCTGAGATTCTGGATGTATTATCCATCTGGCATCACATGGCTCCTTCTCCTCCTAACAGCCTGTCTGCTCTACTACATTCTCGTCATCATCCACCAGCTCCAAATTTCTGCCCTCCATCAATCAACCGGCTCCGGTTCACCCAGCGCTCTCCAGGCTTCAATCCCCACATAGAACCATCATTTCTAGATTCTGGCTGGCAAACTTTCATCTTCTCCACATGCTCCCCAAGACCATTAACATTTTTGTAAGTAAATCTTTAATTTTTTATTGTCTCCTGAGCGTATCTTGCATGTGGGTCAGACATTTATCTAAAATCACAACAGTTTTATAACCCAACTGTAAATAAACTTTGTAAGTTTATATCTGACCAGTTGACTCCTTTTATCATCGTAACGGAACACATTTGTACTAAGATAAATAAAAAAAAAGACAAAGACAGTACTCTACTTACTGCTGCTGAATTAGATTTTATTTAGGGATGTCAATAGAAGTTAATACAAATTAAAATTTGTTTTGGGATTTTTATTTGTAACATGTACATTTTTCAGGCCAACATCCTAAATACAAAATATTAGGTCTAACTAATATTATACTATACTATACAAATATATATATATATACATATATATATATATATTTAAGATATTTGTGTGGGAAAAAAATCAAGGGGTATGAATCCAAAGTGCTGTAAATTGAAGACTTAGTCTTACAAATTCACAAAAACAGCTTTAACCAGTTAAAAATAAAGAATATTTAAATCCTGGTTTGCCAGAAATAATTACAAATTAAGTCTTAGCTATGAGCTATAAACTAAACTATGTTTTGGTTTGGTTTATTTATGACATATTTCTAGAGCACTCTATGGCTCAGTGCACTTGGCCAATGTTCGTATCGGGGGAATTGGGAAACGTTGCTTCAGACAACATATTTGATATTCTAGGGTTTTCACAAATTTGAGACCAAATCTGGATTCAATAGATGCTATACATGAAAGAGAATCTGACCTGTTTTTGCCAGCTTTGTGGAGATTTACTGTGATATGGAACAAAAAGGCAACTGGCTGACCCTCAATATCCTCTATTATTCTGATTTTTTTGTACAGCACTGTGCATTTATTGGATAATTTTCCTTAAATGTATCTTTGATACACTCATCTGTAACCACATGTACATATAAAACGTCTGAAAGGCAAAGCTTCGTTTGAAAATCAGGGTTCATTCAGTGTTTCAGTGACAAATGGAAAAAATTACATATGCAGCACCTCTTCTAGCGCTTTGTTGGAGAGGAGAATTGGAAAACCTTTGTTTTTAGTCACCCAAACCACAGTAATTACGTCATATGGTCTTCTATTTGGTTGCTTTGGAAATCATGGACCACATCCTTTAACTGTGCTGTGTGTCACCAAATGGATCTTTGAATGAGAACGTGTTTACAGCAAGGGTTAAAAAGGTGCTACGTTGTAAGCCGTGTGAGAAAATTAGCTCTTAAAAGAGAAAAAAGATCTTGGAGCAAAACCAAAAACCACCGTCTCAATAACCCACTCCACAGAAATGTAAAATGGTTGCATTAAGTCACATTTAAGAAAATAAAACTAAATAAATTAGGAGCTCTGAATAAAATTATGTAGTCACCTCTCAATAAAAATGAGTTTAATAAAGAGTAGTGTGCACAGTGTCTTAACTCTGAGAAAGCCCTGAAGACTTGCAGCACATGTTAAAGTTTAATGTCCAATGGCCAAACGCCTAGGTGTAGGAAATTATTCAAATATATGGTTTTTCACTGTTTTCCCATGGCGCTTTTCATATCCAGTAAAGATGTAACTGCAGTCAAAATCATAAATCACTCTTTGAACATTCCTGGAGCTCTAATGTTCCCAAGGTATATGGCTAGATGTGGATCTACATACCTTTTAAAACAAATGCATGATTTTGTTGGATTTTTCTTAAGCTAAGACAAAATTGTCTTAACCTTTCAGAGACTTATCAAATAAAAGCACATCAATTAATTAAATAAACCATTTTCACTCTGATTTTGACAATTTTGAGAGCTGAAGCTAGCTATTTGGAAAATCCACTGCTGAGGTACAAACTGTTCCTGGACAGACTGCTAATTTATTCCAGATCAACAGCCAGAGAAGAGAAGTGGGTTTAGAAAACGTTTGTCATATTAAAAACAGATGTATTTGTGGGAGACAGGGGAGCTGAACTTAAACCTAGTTAGAATATCTACTTATGTTCAATTCAGGAGTAATGATTTTAGTCATTATTTTAAATAAAACAGACAGAAGTGAATCTTAGGTTGCCCCTCAAAGTATCATCATAAAAGTTACATTTTCCAGCAAAAGCAGTTTTGTTTCCTCAATTTTACATCACAATTAACAAAAATTACAGTGATGACGTTTGTACTAAAGAAGCAAACTGTCTCAAGAACACAAAGTGCCAGCACCAATTATTGGAACACCTGTGGATGAAATCAATAATCATCTTCTACTGCAATCATAACAATGACAGAAAAATAAGGGGGGTTTTTTTGGGGTTTTTTGACATTTCTCTTTTTGACATTTTTCAGACTTCCCAGGAACTACTAGTGTCTGTTTTCTTGGAGTAGAAATGCAACATTACACAGAAGACTATTTGGTTTAACCACCAGCCACTGAGTTGGATGAGGACCTAAGTTTATTTTACCACCACCCACAGTAAGCAAGATGGTAAAAGAGATTTAAAAGTAAACATATTAAACTCATTGTTCCAAAACTACTGCAAAAATTGGCCTCTTGGAATCAACAAGTCTGCAAAACAATTTTAAGATGGACCACCTAGAGCAGGAGTCTTCAAATATTGCAATGATTCTGGGAAGGTCCTACATTCAAGAACAGACTAAATTTAGTTTGGCAAACCTGCAAGACCCTTTTTCTGATTTAAATATACAATGATTTACTCGTCCTCTGTCTGCAGAAATCTGACCACTGTGTTATTTCAGTAAAATATTGTGATTCGTTATTGTTTATCTAGCAGGCAAAGGAAATATTTTTCACAATTACAATTAGAAATAAAATTACCAAAACATTTGTGGCCTCTGGAGTACTTTCAACATGACATTTTTGGTCCCTCTGCAAAAATATTTGGACACTACTTATGTAGAGAGATTGTGCAAACAAGATGCTCCAGTCATATTAAATACTTCACTTAGAAGACTAAGTGCTGTCCTGTTGGTAAAAACCGGATGTTTAGTAAATACATACTGACAGCAAGGTTACCAATAATCATTCCATTAAATATTTATTGACTTTGTATGTTTTCCTTTTACAATTAATGTCCTTGGTAACACTTTATTTGATGGGGTGACATGAGATTCTCATAAACATGACACAACACCTGTCATAAACATAAAGGAATCTCTATGAAAGTTGTCATGAAGTGTCATTCGGTAAGTAATGACACTTTTATTGCAAAGTTGCTCTAAAAGTTGCATTAAAAGTCCTTGAAAAGTGCCAGTTTTGCATTATTTTATAACTAATGAAGCTTTAATTCACAGGCAGACAGCAGCAGGGAGAATCTCATTCCTGTGGTCTGGCACTCGCACACAGCCAGGATGCTGAACAGAACTTCGGCCACCACTCATGTAGCAGCGTGATCCACAGATTACCGCATTGTTTCAGCTCCTGCCAACTGCCACACAAACTGCTTACAGCATGCGGAAAGCATTCTCTCACACTAGAAGGACTGACCATGTGGCGAAGTTACAAGATGCAGTCAACAACTTTATTGTGCCACTGTGAAAGTGGATGTTTTAAAACGACATGCACATGGACAAATAGCTCAAATCAAAGGATTGCAATGGCTGGCTGCTGCATTTTAATAGAAGCTTAAATGTACCTGAAAGCATGAAGACTCTGGTCTGAGGTAAAGATTGGACAACCTTTAAACTGTAAAATGGGTTAACATGAAAATGAACCACTTTTGGGCTGCAATAGTGAGTAAGAAGAAACAATTTAAATGACCTTTTAGTTTTAATTTATGGATTATCCTCAATCAGCAGCGCAACCCGCAAACATAGCCTCTTGAATTAACCTCTTATAAGTGCAACAGTTAAGTTTTAGTACATGGCACAGACTCCCAAAGTCTCTGACCTGCTCCAACGGCTCTTAAGTGTTCTTGTGTAATTACACACTCATAACACCAAAGAACAGCAAAAAAGGCTCAAGCTTCATTAAAGGCCAACCATGGTTAATTTTAGAGCTTTTAGCACCAACTGCCGTCTTTATTCCATTAACAGTAGCTGCACAGAAGTTAACTGTATCCAGAGGCGTGTTTTATTTCTCTTGTTTTTTCCACACCTGTGACTACAAGTTAAAATTAGCAAGTGGCTACATCTGGTATATCTTCTCTGTTCTATTTTAATAGTTTTAGTATTTATTTCCAAGAATACATTGAGCAATTTTGCCAATTGGAGATCAGAATGAGCAACATTTCCCTAACCCTGAGTGAACCATCTTGCTGCAAAGCAACATTGATATTAACTGCAATGGTATCACAGGTCAGTATTGGTCTAGAAAAGCCAGATTGATGTGCATCTAGTTAATTTGTGAAGTTACTGAATTATTGATGAGATAACAATTAATCTATTATGAGTTCTTTATATTGTGTGTAAAAGTAAAGTAGTTATTCTGCACTGAACAATTACAGAAGCGCTGCTTAGCATTAAGACTCCTTATAAATCTGCTGTCTCTGTGCTGGAATTGTGAATGCAGTAAGTTGTCTGAAAACATGATCCACAGAGCGTAATATTTTCTGCAGGTTCTAACACATGTTGCCCCCTTGACCCTAGCATGGCTGTTCATAACCTATTAAAGCTCAACAGGAGCTCTGTTCATTGAGGCCTCCACCTGATAAAAAGACAGAGTGAAGTAATCCCTGTCAGAGCAGAACACGTTTAAGGAGCTAAGCATAGAAAATAACCTCTCCGAGTTACAAAAAAGAAAAAAATCGAAAGGAAAGAAGGAAGAGAGAAAGGAAGACAGAAATGTGCAAAGTACCAACTTGACAGTTCACACTGCATCCACTCATCATGAAGGTTTACAGGAATCACATTGACTCCAAGGATGAAAAATTCAGAGAGATTTTCCAAAGCGGAGCAATGTTATTGATCAGATGTTCTGTATTGGACTTCCGATGAAAGATTAGTTCCTTTGTGTTTGTACTTCATTGCTGAGACGAATTTTAAACTGTCATAGCTTTTGTTTGACTTTCAAATATTTGTGCCTCCGTGAGATGGAAAGTCTTGGTTTCAACAGGGGAATCACAATGCATGTGGTCAAATACTTGACACACACTTTTATTTTTACCCTCTTAGGTGCAAAGAGTGGATGTCAGTATTGATGTTTTTGGGGAGATAACTGCCCTGGAGCCAACTCAAATCTAAAGATGGAACAATGGCCCCTTAGTAATGTGCAGAATAAACATTGAACTGTCCTATGAGCAGCATATGAATGACTTGGCCCTGCAGTTATTAAAACAGCTTAGTAGCAACATTCTGAAGGTCATACACTGAACATATCAAGAAAACAAATAAGATGATAATTGAAGAAGCATAACCTTTGTAAAAAACACATAAAAATAAGCAACAAGCTCAGGACGGAAAACGCATAAAACTCTGGGAAATGTTTTTCAGATGTTCCAGACTCCTTTAGCTGTTATTTGTTTAAACAAATACTTTTATTTGTGTGTAAGTGGAATAAGCAGCGATCATTCAGAGCACATGAGGTACACAAAAAAATTCAGCTGTGCTCACTCGTCAGAAACCTTGGAATACAGTTTTACACTACAAAGTCACCGATTTTCAATATTTCTATATACATTTAAAGAAATCTGATTATGATATAGAATTGATTTTCTGAAATTTAAATGTTATTTTTAGTTTGCTATGGCGTTTCCATATATTCATTCAGAGGTTTATTTATACTAGCAAAGTTGAAAGCAAAGTTACAAAGTCCTTCCTAAAACAAAATGATTCCCTTCACACAGAGGTCGTTGCTTCTAATCTCCCCGAAACGCCTCATTTGCAGTCCTGTTTCTTTTTTATTTTCCTTGACGACAAATTTAGAAAGCATATCTGCATAATGCTTTGCTTGTAGCTATGGTACACAAAAAATAATAATAATAATAAACAGCTGCTGAGCTGTACTTCAGCGTTTGATCGATGGGACCAAACTGGGGCCTCTGTGTTAAAATGAAACAAGAATTTAAAATTAAATCCTCTAATACAAAACCCCAAACATTCCACCATTATCCCAATCCACTCAAAGCCCCTGAGGAAAATGAAGCGTGTATGAAAAATGAATGATAGAATCCTTATTTTGGTCAAATGTTTATTTTCAACAGAGATTATGAAAACATAAAAATGTTCCTGGTTCAGAGCTAAATAAAACTCTCCTCCAACTAAAAGTTTACACATATGAAAAGAAAGTAAACAGATGTGCCGTTGTAGAACCGTATCTTTGACCCTTAGACGCAGAAGCAGATCCTCCTGCACAAACGACAAGATTACAGCAAGTAAATCAACAACAAAACACTTGTCTTTTCTAGCATCTATATACACCTAGTAGTAAAACCAGCTAACTAAATTTGCTCAAGCTCTGTTTGGGTTGCTAAGGGTTGGGACTTGGCAGTTGTTTCTAGAGTAACAGTGTTCAGAGCTGTTACCCTGAAGCCGTAATTGTGACTGAGTAGTTTTTGGAACGGCTTGTTTTCCACACACTAAGAAAATGCCAAATTTTTGTCAAAACGTTTCTGGGTTTGTTTGTTTTTAAGCACTGGAAATAAAATGGATTTTTTTTTTTTTTTTTTTTTTTTTTTTTTTTTTTAAAAAAATTAAAAAATTAAAAAAAAAAAAAAATTTGTTTTTAATTTTTTAATTTTAAGTTAATTTATATTTTAAAAAGCACAAAAAAAAAAAAAAAAATAAAA
>CAEGAF010151030.1:0-19019 GCA_903067075.1 Micropoecilia bifurca
TGCATGACAGATTAAAGACCTGCACTGTCTTAAAAATTAAATACTCTGCCACCATCCAATTTACCTACAAGCAGCTCTCTAGTCGCCCAGGGTGGAGAATTTGGAGTCTCACTGAGTCTGTTGGCCTTTTATACAGGTGACAATGTGGGACAAGTGTCTGTAATGCAGGTAACGACTTCACTGAGATTAGGATGTCAGTGGTCTGTGGGATCAAATACTCAATGAAATGCAAATTATTTTTATTTAAATATTACTGAATTTTGCAAATTTTCTTTCTGATATTTCATCTCTAACTGTTAAAATGAAGCTACCATAAATTATCCATTATTTATCAAAGTAGAAAATTTCACAATCAGTGGAGGATCAAATACTTATTTCCTCCATCTAATACAAAAATAAGCAACTGAACAACAATAAATAGGAAAAAATGTAAGCAGCTTAAAAATCTTCATAAAACCTGGAATTTTAAAGAAAATTCTTAATTTTTCCTCTTTTGTTCTACATTTATTTTCAACTTTGTGACTGAAACATTTATGCCTGTGGAGGTGACAAACTAATTTATTACACCCTCACACACCAATAATGCAATAATGTATCTTAGTAAGGTTAAAGGTCACACATATATAATTTAATAAAGTAAAAAAAACATCTCCAGGTATACTTTATGTCAGATCTGGACTGAAACTGAGAGAGAAAAAAGTCAAGCAAAAACATGAAAGAGGAAACAAACAAAAAAAACCTGAAAGTCCTTCTTCTAACAACTGAATATTTTTCATTCAGACCAATTCAAAAAGTTGAAGGAATATCTACAAAAGGTCGAGTTTTTGACAACAGACACAACTGAAGCTGCCTTCATTTCCCTCTTGTGAGAAGTTATGTTGAAATTTCATTTTCAAGAAGTGGTGAATTTATTTGTGTAACTGATCTCAAAATCTCACTTTGTAAGTCATTCAGTTCCTCCCAACTGCTTTAATATGAAACCACACTGAGGTTTGCTGCACAATGAAAGTTTTAAGACATTTTGTATGAATGAATCAACACTGACTTTATAGTCCACCAGCATTATTATCTTATATACTTTTGAACTCTTTGAAACCTTTAATATGATGTGAGTTGTGTTTCAACAAAAGCTAAACACAATAGTTAGTTTCCCTTTTGTGCTGGAAAATTTGCATATTAGTTTAATATGTTGCTCAACTCAGTTCAATGTTTTATGAAAAAACTTATTTTCCTCAAAAATAAATACAAGAGAGACAATATGATCAGAGAACAGACATTTATTTAATAGTCATGTGACAGTGGATATTACTACTGATTATTACAGTAATAATCAGTATTATTACTGTAATAATCAGTAGTAATATCATTTTTGAGAAATAAGATATTGTCACAGATCAACTTGTACACAGAAACTTTAATCCCCAAATAATTTGGCTGCAAACCAGAAAGTAGATCAAGTGAAATTTAAAGATTAACTTGAATTTTGTAATTTTTTGATGCTGGAACCATTTAGCCACAATTCAGACACCCAAGCTTCCCATTATTTTTTGATGATTTAATTGTGTCATCTATCCACTTCTTGTAGCTACAGACATCCATGAAATAAGATGGTTTAGTGCAGCCACTGGATAAATTAAAAGAGCCACTATGAACTCCATACAGCCGGTTGTTGAACACCCATCCTCCACCAGAGTCGCCCTGTCACAAACACAAAGCTTTTAGTTGTCATGTCAAAGAGATAAATACAGTGAAATAGAGAAAAACTCAAAATGTTCAGCAAAAAATGGTTAGAAGACCAACCGGAGCTGTGCCCTTCGTGGAGCTATTAGTACAGGACCAGTGATCGTACTGATATTCATTATCAGGAATTGTAAAACTGCCATGTTGAAGAATCTCAATCTCTGCACACTGAAGATTAGATGGAGTATCGTCAACTGTAGATGAAAAACAGCATAACAGAAATTAGATCTGCTTATGTGTCAACATTTTAGTCAGAATATCATCTTATTATTTTGTGATTATTAACCAGTTTTTCATAATCTGACATTTAGGAACCTCTGATAAGTTTTTCTTCAGCAGAGTCTAAAGGCTGATTTGAATCATCTCAATCATTTTGAGGTATTTAGCAAAAGCAATGACAAACATGAACATTCATCTTACTTCCTGTTTTTGTTGGTCCAAAACCTGCAATCTGAACCTCAGTGCCTCTGAAACACAAGAAACAAAAAGTAAAAATATAAGTTATATTCAGAAAATCATCTGAGCCTCAGAGGCTGAAACGGCTGCGTTTGAATTTCGCTTTCGCTTTGAAATTCAAGAACCAAGTTCTAAAATTTAATAAAGACAAAACTTACACTGGGAGAGGATGTGTACAGTCAGGTCGTTCGATTGGCTGGATTGATGTTATCTTTTCTGGAAGCTTCAGGAGCATGATGTCATGTATTATTGTTGTCTTTATAAATCACAGGGTGAGTGATTGTATGACGCTTAGCCTTATCCAGTCCGTTAGGATGAACTCCTATAAGTGCTATATTTGTCCTGCACAAAAAAAACAATTATTAGAGAAACAATCAGAGTTATTGGTGATTTTTCAGTAAAACATTTCCTGACTCACCATTCTGAATCTGACTCCCAGCAGTGAGCTGCAGTCAGAATCCACTCATCACTGATCAGAGATCCTCCACACAAAGATTCGTGTGATTTATTAAAGCTTTCAAGCACCACATGATAGAGACGCTCATCTTTTTTACAGTTCTGGCCTCCAATGACTCTCTTCTGCAGAGACACTGAACTCACTGCAACACCTGGAGAAGAAAGTTTCTGTTTTTAGTCAATTAAAGCCACACAGTAGAAAGAAGGAACCAGCTTTATCATAAAAGAAGATCGAACACAGATCAACAAAAGTACTAGCAATCAGAGCGAGTGGAAGTGTCTCCAGTGTGTCCAGTGTGTCTGACTCACCCAGTCCCAGCAGCAGCAGAACCTTCAGCAGAGCCATTGCTGGTCCAGGTTCCTCTGAATGTCTGCAAGTCCTGCAGCAGCTTTTAAACTCTGTTCACAACTTCCTGCTGGAAAGAAAGACACCAATCAGAGGACAGACACCGATCTGTCCAATCAGAGGACAGACACCAATCTGTCCAGAAACTGGATCTGCATCGTCATCTGCATACAGAGCAACTTAACAACTCATGGTTCTAAAGAAACTGTTTAGTTTAATGAAAAAAAACCCAACGTTAGATGATGAAAAGACAAGTTCTGCATGACATTTTAAAGTAAAATGATCTGCAAAAGACACAAGAACTTTTCTTTCATCAATATTAAGAAATTGTTTAGTTAAAACTTCCTATTTCTTGCTGCAAACTTATTTGTAAGTTAATTTTCTTATTTCATATGAACTAAGAAATCTACACTAAAAACTACACAAAAATAATTGGTAAGATTTTCTGTTTTTACAGTACAAAAGCTTACAGTGAGTTTTGCTCTGGATAAAATATTTTGTAAACTTGATTAAATAAAACTGATTTTCTGAAGAAAGACAAATGTCTTTGATTTTTGGTTGATGTTTCTTAAGCAAAAACTACAAGAATTCACATCTACAAGAATTTCCATATGCCTTTACAACAGAAACTAGACTTTTTTGCTCCATTCATATATTTTTTGCTCACTGATTAATGGGGAAAACAACAAATTATACAAAACAAAAAAAGGTTTTACTTCTTTTATTATGAAAAATGAAAACATTGCAGCTCTGACTGGTGAAAGTTCAGAGGCCCTTAAAGCAGAGGAAGCTGCATATCTGCCCTCCAACTCTATCGGTTTGCTGACTGTCAATAAAGGCCACTACTGTTGGAAAATGGTAAAAAAGGACATTTTCTCTGATCAGACTGGTTAAAGCAGAGCGATCTGGTCCTGACAGTGTCTTGGTGGGAGCTAAACACTTGGCCCACATACAGAAAGGCTCTTTGATGCAGCGCTGTCAAACAGAAGAGCAACTTTTAACACACCTGAATAAAATGGCTGGGTTACTCTCTGATCCAGGTGTTGAAGCAGAGACACATTAAAGTTGAACGTTATTGTTCCTGGAGGTTTGTCGTTGGAGCCTATTTAATCTGATGGATTATATCAGGTGCTGCTTGTAGGTAAATTGGATGGTGGCAGAGAAACAGCAGGTCTCTTTAGTCTGTCACGCAAGTTTGAAAAATGTTTGCATGAAAAGATTAAGCTTCACAAAACTAATAAGCTTCAGAAAACTAACCACAAGACTATGAAGACAGAGAAACAGAACAAGACAGTTATGATATTCTATGTATTAAATAGTTGTTCACCTTTGGATTGTGAGGTTCTTTATAATAATCTTCCTAGCCTCAGATTTGGAAAACACAATTGTTTCTTAAAACATAAATCCATTTATCTTATGTAGCAACAATGTGATGGTTTTATTTTGAGTGTGAAGATCTTACATTTTTTATGTTGTATATAGTCTATAAACTGTCTATCTAAACTTAAGCTGAGAAACACAGTCCCTCCAACTGTCCTGCGTCTTCCCTTCTGTTAGCATAAAGGCAAATTTAACTAAATGTACCATCAATGTTCTAGTACAAAGACACACCTGTCTGCCTTAATCGGATCAGTTGGCAGTAAAATATTTTACTACACAATCTGACACAAAGCTACCATAAATGTAAATGTATGTTTGTCTTTATTCAGTCGTTTGAAATAAAAATGACACGTGAGACATATAATGATAGATCAGGTAAAGTTGAAGAAAGTAGCTGATGTGTCTTTAGGCTTTGGTTCAGCGTAACTGAAATAACTGAACATTCAACATGCAAATCCTCAGAGTTTGCATTCTAATCAAATTTTTCAACGTCCGCACACAAGTCTATCTTACTGCAGCTTTTTAGGAATTTGTAATGACTTACTTTCAGAAACTGCTTGCACATAATCATAACACTTGCCTGACTGCTAACCTTTACCTGCTCCTCTAACCTGAACCTAAAAAAATCCCCACTGAGACTCTCTAGACAAATGTGTTGGTTAGGCTATCCATGAAATATTATCCTGTTTAATGGCCTGGATCCCATGAAGGAGACATTTAGAAGCTTCTGATATGCTTCTAAATCTAAACAGATTTAACCACATTAGCTCTGTGTTTTATATGCTAAAACACAAATACTGACCCTATGGACTCAAATGTAAAACAGTTCATTTGCATCCATGAGGGCAGCGGTACATCTTCAATAGTTCCAAACTATATAGAATGTGAACATTTAAGTTCAAACTTAAAAAGATAACTTTTAAAGATCATATTAAAGCTCTTGACTCCTTTACTAAATAAATGTTATCAATAGTGGCAGTTTAAAAAAAACGATACCAATTACACACACATATATATACAATATTTTTATACTGATATCCATATCAGTGGATATCACTGATATGGATATCTATGCTAACACTTTATTTTTATACTGATATCCATATCAGTATTAAATTATATTTGGAGTGTGTTTTGTGTGGAATTTGTGAAGCGAGGAGTGAATTGTTTCTTCCTATAGCTTCCTATAGTTTTTTTTTATTTGGTCAGACTCTGTGTAAACTCAAATACTTTTTAAAAAATTTCACAAAATGTTTAAATGACTTAATGTGGCACATTGTAATGAATCTACAGCAAGGCTGCAGACAGTAAAACAAATAAAAGGTTTGTATACATGCAATGTTTAAGTCACATTCATGCAACAGCCCACTGCAGGTCAAGGACAACATATTCAGTATCATTTAATATTAAACTAATTACAACGTATAATGACTCAGTATAATGATTTAACTATCTAAGATCCCGATGTGACAGGATGGTAAGAAAGGAACCCATTCAATATAATTGATCATGCAAAGTATTGACATGTTTACTGAGGACAGTTTTAATCTTGATTTTACAACCTGAGTTGAAGCAGTCTGCACATGATTTTATCCAAGAGCGAAGTCAACTAGAGTTTTGGCATCTTAATGAGGTTTAGCAATGTATTCACCAAAAAGTTTTCAATGCAAAGTCGGCACTTTTAATGGACTTTCAATGCAACCTTTAGAGCAAGTTTGCATTAAAAGTGTCATTATTTACCAAATGACAACAGTCATAGACATTCATAAAAACTCCTTCATGTTCATGACAGGTGTTGTGTCAGTCTTATATACACCCTGTCAAATAAAGTGTTAGCATAGATTCTTCAGTGAAGGAGAATCTGTCTCAGGTTTCATCAAGTTGAGTTTATTAAATGTTTTCATAATTCTTAGAGACGTGAATTTTACATGCTGGTAACTCTGCCATGTTTTATCCTTTTAATCTGCCAAATCTAAAGGAATCCTACAAATCCTCAGCTCACATTGTCTTTACTTTGTCATGAAAACATTTGGACTGAAACTGACTGACTGAAACAGGCAGAAATAAAACATGCTAGATGTACAAAGAGCCTGGAGAACCGTGGATCAATAGGGGCAGCCCAGCAGCCTGGCAGAGATCTGATTGGTGGCTTAATGTCCAGCAGGAAGTTGTGAACAGAGTTTAAAACTATGGAGCAAAAACAGTCTTATAATTCACAAATAAACAAGATTCACAAATGCACAGAACAAGATCCAAAAATGCAGTCCAGATGTGACATAAAGTACAGTATATCTGGAGATGTTTTTTTACTTTATTAAATCATGTTTGTGTGACCTTTAACCTTACTGCAAATGCATTATTGGTGTGTGAGGGTGTAATAAATGAGTTTGTCACCTTCACAGGCATAAATGTTTCAGTCGCAGAGTTGAAAATAAATGTAGAACAAAAGAGGAAAAATTAAGAATGTTCTTTAAAATTTCAGCTTTTATGAAGATTTTTAAGCTGGGTTTAATTTTTGCCTATTTATTGTTGTTCAGTTGCTTATTTTTGAATTAGATGGAGGAAATAAGTATTTGATCCTCCACTGATTGTGAAATTTTCTACTTTGATAAATAATGGAACAGCCTATGATCTTTATGGTAGATTCAATTTAATGGTTAGAGATTAAATATCTGAAAGAAAATCTGAAAAATTCAGTAATATTTAACTAAAAATAATTTGCATTTCATTGAGTATTTGATCCCACAGACCACTGACATCCTAATCTCAGTGAAGTCGTTACCTGCATTACAGACACTTGTCCCACATTGTCACCTGTATAAAAGGCCAACAGACTCAGTGAGACTCCAAATTCTCCACCCTGGGCGACTAGAGAGCTGCTTGTAGGTAAATTGGATGGTGGCAGAGTATTTAATTTTTAAGACAGTGCAGGTCTTTAATCTGTCATGCAAGTTTGAAAAATGTTTGCATGAAAAGATTAAGCTTCACAAAGCAAACCACAAGACTGTGAAGACAAACATAAAAAGACAGTTAAATGATATTCTAAGTTTTAAACAGTTGTTCACCTTTTGATTGAGACATTTTTGAGAGCTTTTGGTGCAAACACAAATATATATATTGATTTACAAGCTTTGCTGAAAAAATACTAGTTTTAAGTCAATACTTTTTAATCCGTATTTACTTTAAAAAGCTCATATATCCTGTTGAAAAGTTACTTGTAAGTTAGTTTGGTCTTATTTCAAGTGCAATGAGACTTTTGTACTAGAAACTAAACTAAAAATACTCAGTTTGTTCAGAGTTTGTTGTCAACTCGGTGGCCCATCTGAATCCAGGCTTTGAGATGAGAACAGAGTAAAAAGGTGTCAGATGAAGCCCAGCTGCTGAAAACCAGACTGACAACAAACGATGCCTCACATTATGGGATATGTGACTGCTTCATTTTGTGTTGTTTTTCAAAATAAAAGCACGATGAGCCATGCAGCTCATGTATTGTGGTAGGTCATTTGGTCAAGCATCAGAGGAGAGTATTTGTTTTAGAAGTGGTTGAAATAAAAGGGACCTTGACCAACAGAGTAGTAATTATTTTGACGATGGCATTCATCAAAATGTAATGTGCTTTTATCACTATATTTTTTGTGTTTTTATGATAGAAAGCACTTTGAACTGCATTGTTGCTGAAATGTGACACACAAATAAACTTAATTGATTCTCTGAAATGGAGCCAACAAGAGGAAAATCACTCAGTATTTGTTGATCACTGATGTATCTTTGGTCAACATATCAAATGTCTTTCTTGTCAAATCCGTCTACATCAAACAGAAACCCTGCTGACAGTCAACCTCCACCCTGGGGAGATCCTGGCATCAACATGGGTGGTGTGCAAAAAATTCAAGGATTGTTTGTAATAATCCAGTTACTTATGTGATGGGCTCAGCTAAACCGACTACAGGTGGGTGGGGGAGCTTACTGACTTCAGGTTCAGTACAAAATACAAACCAGGAAAAGTCAGTGCAGACGGCGACACCCTTTCCTTTCTCCCACTGGATACCAACACCCAGATGGAGGACAGGACTGAGGAACCCAACAGGGACACAATCCACACTGTGGGGGAAGGAAGTGAAGCTGCCACAAAGCAGGATGTTTCCTACGTTGGTTCTCTTCACCTGGTCCAAGACTCAGGCTCAACGGGTAAGAAGGCATCACCTACCATCAGCCAAAATGAAGTGGTGAGAGTCCAGGGCGAGATGAGGCCATGAATGCAGTGACATTTATTTCAATTTGTAAATTTTTCAATGTACAGTTGAATGACAATAAAATCTGTCTATGTCTTATAGCCCCCATATCATCCAGCCATAATTTGAAATAACAAACTAGAACAAAATACTTGGTAAGATTTTGTGTTTTTGCAGTGTAAAAGCTTCATCCTACCATAATGCAGTAAAGATGATTGTTGTTTCTTTCACATCAATTTTCCAAATGTACACATGTAACTTTATCTTGCTGAAAAGTTACTTTTGAGTTAATTTTGTCAAAAGATATTTGCACCAGATACAAAACTAAAATACTTGAAGTTTCTGTGTTTTTGAAGTGTATTTTTTATTGCTGTTATCCCTGTTAAATCTGTTTTTGTCATATATTTGAATGATTTCTGCTGTATGATGTTTGTTTTAATGATGGACCCGTTAAAGAGTGTAAATCCAGGTACTGGGGATCCTAAACAATAAACAATATCTACACTGCAAAACCCTCCCACAAACTAAGTATTTTAGTTTAGTTTCTACTACAAATATCTTATTACACTTTATTAAGACAAATATAACTTACAAGTACCTTTTTAGCAAGATATATTACTTTATTAACTCAATACTGACAGAAGTATTGACTTAGAACTAATATGTTTTTATCAATATTAAGGAATTATTGACTCATTTCTTGCTGTAAAGTTAGTTATGAGTTAGTTTTGTCTTATTTCAAGTGTGATATGATATTTGCATTAGAAATAGACCAAAATACTTGCTAAGATTCTGTGTTTTTGCAGTGAAGTAAAGCCAGTTCAGTTAGTTTTCAATGTATTTTCACGGCTAATTTATCTGACGTACTTTACCTTTAAATACCTGGATGTTTGTAAGTCGTGGATGTAGATTTTTTTCCTGTGCTTACCTGACTCCTCAGCCTAACAAGCACAAGAGTTTTCTCTTTAGAAAAACCCCAGCAGGCTTCAATTAAACCGTAAACTCTCCTCTCTGCTGCTCTGCAGCTGCTTTTCTCTC
Organism: Micropoecilia bifurca; assembly: GCA_903067075.1. Lineage (NCBI taxonomy): Eukaryota > Metazoa > Chordata > Actinopteri > Cyprinodontiformes > Poeciliidae > Micropoecilia > Micropoecilia bifurca. The sequence continues at coordinate 9,649 of CAEGAF010151030.1, forward strand.
AGGGTGGTCAAATTAACTTTACTCTATGCTCACATTTAATAGCATCGCCGCAGAAAGCAAACCTGCATGAGAAACCAAACGTGGGACTGAACAACAATAGGTAGGAGGAGGAGGAGGACGGGCCGCCAATGTGGAACCACTTACGGTCCTAGCGGCTCGGCCTGCAAAGGGTTAAAGATGGCGACGGGATAAGTGGAGCTCGTTTATCCCAAATTTGACAGAGGTAGTTAAATGTGGAGTTTCCCCTCCAAGCTGGCAGTCAGGACCAGGCTTTCTGCTGCCCTCAGCCTCCCTGGCTTGTCTTCTCTAAATCAAATCCCAGGAACGGAGGACGAGTCCGCAAGATTATCTCCTCAGCTTCACCTCCATCCATCCCACCATTATTCCATCTTTCCCCCAGCGGTTCGCCTCTCCTCTCCTCCGCCCCCACCGCCTCGTCTTTCTCTGTGGAGCTAAATTCCCCGACCTGCCGCCCCTGGATCCCCGCAGATGTCCGCAGCCTGGCGCTGAAGCGGCCGCCCGCCAGCAGCCCAGATGCATCTGCGACTCCTCGCCTTTGGGATGACTTTGCTTTGTGAGGCGATCAGGATGGAGTCGGGCGTCACGACCAAGCGAAGTGGTGAGTAGGCGGCCAAGACGACCAGAAAACCACAACTGGCCTCATAATTATTCAGTTATTATGAAGGATAAAGTGTAATATGTCATATCTGGCAAATGGACATGAAGGAAAACAGGCAAATTTACTTCATAAGGTAGGTTGCAGTACTTTTGTTTAAATTAGGACTATTACGATAACAAATGTTTCTGGGCGATAAATTGTCCCGGAAGTCATTGCGATAATCGATAACAATCAAGTAGCGCAAGAAGACATGATCAGAAATAAATAAACTTTAAGCTCTAATGAACTTTTAACACTGGAGCTGGAAGACATTTTAAATATCTAAATTAAGCAACAGAAACAACAAATAAAATAAGCTCTGAAGTCTTTAAAAGCCTTTAAAAAGGGTTTAGTTCAGGCCAAAACACCAGAGTGAAGATTTCATCATTCAGTTTTTATTAAAAAGAAAGAAAAGAGAAAAACGATGAATTATGCTAGTTGAAAATATTAGGCTTATTTTAATGAATCATGTGATTAATTGATTAATTGCATCAGGCTGAGATCAAATATCTCAGTTCACTTTAAATATGATTAAACTAACTTACAAGCAACTTTTCAGCAAGAAATAGGAGCTTGTTGTGGTTTACTTATAAAATGTGAAAAATGTTATAAGTGAAATAATTTGCCAGTTTTACTAGAACTTTATAGATTGCTAACTTAAAACAAATTCCTATTTCTTGCTGAAAATTAACTTGTAAGTTAGTTTTGTCTTATTTCAAGTGGAATAAGATATTTTCATTAGAAGCTCGGCCACAGCTCTTTTATCCTATATTTTTATAAAACCTAATGTCTCTTCACATCTATCTGAAGCTAACTTTAGAGAAAAATCTAAATTTATGCTTTTATTCCTCAAAAAACCTGAGCTGTCGCTGGATGTGCTCCAACTGGTTTGTGGAGGCTTAGATTTGACTCCAATCATTCTGCTTTTGGAAATCGCTGCAGTCAGGCAGGTATGTGGTGACCTGGGCCAGCGACCTGCATTTCCTCAAGAATTTGGTAATAATGGAGGAGAATCCCGTCCCAATCACACAATCTGTCTACCTTAAAACACATCCGTCATGCTAACTATTGTAAAATCTGTAAATGTAAAAGCTGAAGGTATGTGAAGGAGTTTAAAGGCAAACTGCATCCATCTCTTCACTACAAAACCTTAACATCTACTGTTGTGCAAATATCTTATTAAATGTAAAATAAAATTAAATTGCAAGTTATAGAAAAGATAGAAAAGAACTAGTTCCACTGGATTAGTTCACTTATAAGTAATATAATCAGCCAGTGGAACGAGTTCTTTTTAAAACCAATATTAAGGAATTATTGACTCTAAATAAGCTCCTATATCTTCCTGAAACGTTACTTGTAAGCTATGCGTTTTATTTTAAATGTGATGATACTAAGACTTTGCAGTGTTCACTAACGACAGATTAACGTTGGTTTACGTTCCCCCTCTCCGTCGTCTGCGCCTGACATTTTCTACTTTTTACCGTCTGCTCGAGTTGCCCATCTGGACCTGGTTCCTCTTTTTTTTACTCTTAAAACAGAAACGGAGCAACAGAAGCAGCAGGAGTTTTGTGTTTCAGTGTGAAAGCTGCAGTGCAGAGGTCAGAGGGAGCCGAGCCCATTATTCTGTCCATCAGGGCCGGCTCTCCGTTGCCATGGTTACGGCAGGTAATTGCGAGCATCTGTGGTCGTTTTTTAAAAGGGGAACGGAGAGGAAACACGGAGAAAAATAACAGAAACCGTAGACAGAGGGTTACCAGTGGGCTGGTTTAACTTCAACTCAATGCAAGACGTTAAAAAGCTTTTTTATTCTAGTAGTTTCTGTAAACTGTTACCGTTTCCCAACAATTAACTGGTCTCTCTCTCTCTCTCTCTCTCTATATATATATATATATATATATAGACATTGTATAGGTTGTCAGAAACAGCAGCAATGTCTGTCCACTATTTTTTGTTTCTAACTTTTTGCTCTTTACAAGAAAAAATATTTTTCATATATGTAGAAAGTTACATTTACTTGAGTAACATTTTGGTTAAATTTTACCTTAACGAGTGTTTTTGTTCTGCTGTATGTTTTATTTTATTGTGAAGTATTGTTACTTTTACTTGAGTCAAATATCTGGATACTCATTGTGAGTAATTTTAATAGACACAAACAGTTTTAGTTTTACAGTCTCGTAAATTTTATGTGTATAAATGTTGTTATTTTGCCTTATTTTGTAATGATATTATTCATGTTAATTATTTTCTTTTAGGATCTTAAAATACCAGTTTCTATTTATCTTTAATTTGGTCTGTCTAATGATATAGTTTTTAAAATATTAAATTGATGTTTTGATCAGTTACCCAGTACTTGAGTTGCCTTTTTACCAAATACTTTATATCTTAGGTTTAAAATAGTGAATTTATGCTGTTAATTTGTAAAAAGACAAATCTTTCTTTGAGAATGTATGACTTTTTGACATTTGACGTTTTTTCTTGTAAATATGTGAAATTATTTTCAATTTTGTTTTGTTTTTTGGCAAAAATTGACTCCCTCGTGGCTTATTTTTATTTTCTGACCCTAAATATTTGATTGTTGTAGAGTTTAAACTTTATATTAATTTAGAAAAGAAAGGGTATATTTTAATTACCATTTTAAGCTGTTGATTAGATCAAAACATGTATAATAAAACTAATTAACTATTAAACAAAGTTGATGCAAAAGTTTGATTTATTCGGAAAGAAATCAGAAAGATGCTATCACCATAAAAACTTTTTTTTTTTCAAATAATAAAAATGATCAGAGATGTGTGTTCACTTCCAAAAGTTAATTTACACAAATAAAAAACTGCATACTTTGAAAAGAAAGAAAATCAATACAATTATTGCATAATATAACGATGGAATACGCTATTAGTAAATAATTTGGTATTTTGAGCTTGAACAGTTTAAATATTTAGTTACGGAACTAAATGCGCAATGCAACGTTCTCAGCAAACTTTATAAAGTGACACCAAAACACAAAACAGAGGATTCCCGCTTATTCATAAATTTGATATTTGGGAACATTAAAGTTCCTCATGCAGTTACAGTGGAGAAGGAAGGCGAACCGAACCATTAATTTATTTAAAAACTCACCCGAAATAACGTCAAGTTGAATGTAAGCATGACAGAAACTGAAGAGAATCGGCTTCCGGTAGCGGCCCTTCCGTTAGCCGGCCGGGCTAACATAGCTAGCATAGCCCGGTCGGCTAACGGTTTTCCCAAAATTCAGGTACAACTGGGACACTTGGCTGTCAAAATACCTAAACGCTTTAGGCATTTTTATTTACATTTTTCAAAACGTTAATGCACAACTTTGTATTTTTGTAGAATCTATCGACTTTATTCTTTTTTTACTGAAATAAAATCCAACCAACTCAACAATTAGAACATGATAAAATCCTCCTCAAAAGCAACAGTACAGTACAATTATCTTAGTTAACTTGAATCAAGAGAAAACTAATAAGTAACTTTTCAGGTGTTTCAAGTCATGGTTCCTTAATATTGATGAAAAATAACTAGTTAAACTGGCAGATTATTTCACTTTCAACGAGACATTATTCCCATGTTAAAAGTTTTTTAAAAGTGCCATTTGAAACAATTTCTACTTTTTTACTATTTCATGAAATTGTTGGCTTTATATCTTGATGAAAAGTTAATTGTAAATTAGTTTTGTCTTATTTCAAGCGTATTCAGATATTTAGGCTAAATGAAAGCAAAAACACTTGGTAAAATATTAAAATATCAACTCTAACCTGGCTAAATAACTTTAAATTAATGAAAACAGTTTAAGCTGTTCTCCTGAGGTAATTAGACTCTCATTTAGAAAAAGCCTTAAATGCCACCCACAGGAATTTCTGATTTCTTTCCACTCTGACATTATACTAGAGTGGAAAGCATAATGTCAGAGTGGACATTATGCTTTCCACTCTAGCATAACGTGGAAAGCAGAAACTGCTCCTGAAATGCAGCAAACTGATGAAACTCACATTTATTGATAATTATCATTAAATCAGATGCGTTAATCAGCAGTAGCTGGCTCCTTTTTCACCTTGTTAATCCCATCATCTTTTTCTATGCAAGCCTTTACTGGCCTTTCATCTAAATTAATCCCTAAAGCACAATTTTAAATCTGCACCTGAAGGGCTAAAAAATAGTTTTCAGTAAGGAAGCATTCCTAACCCGACTGGCATTAATAGGCTGCAGTTGCAGAAAGGCTATTAAAGACACACACAGTGAGTATTATTTTAACACAGCGAGGCAGCTGGCACCTTTTTCTTGTTAATACGCGCGTCCTGATGCATTGTGGGAATTCTGCTCTACCGACTGCTGATTGATGTCACAGACAGTCTGACCTGAAAGTAAATTAACACTTTTAGCAGCGTGACAGAGGAGAGTGAACCCATCAAAACTCTCATTAAGTAAACCGTTAGCAATCTGTGAAATATTTGGTCGTGGCGCTGCAGTTAATTCAGTTTAAGGTTAAAATTCCTTCCTGTTTTCCCGAAACACTGACTGAGCTCGTTACACATGGATCTTGTTAAAACAAAACACACGAACTCAAGAAGAAGAAAAAGCCCAGGGTAATCCCATGCAAGTTCAGAGGTCACGGTTTTACGCTACCTAAACCTGCAGCTCCTCTGAAAGTCTGCAGATTCGGAGCACATGTGTGTGGAGCGGCTTTTCAGACGGCCGGGTTGAGACCTCAGCGGTTGTTCTGGGGGAAAATCCGCCCTGAACTCTGAACTCCTCCATCAGACCCATCATCTTTTTGAGCCCAGATTATTTAAATACGATGACTAACGCAGAGCATCCTAAGTAATGACAGATCTGCATGAAACCTTAGAGTTTTTTCCAAATGGTTTGGAAAATGTGTTGTTTCTCAGTCATTTGGCATCTTTCTTAGTCAAAACTGGAAGAAACAAATAAACTAAATTTCTATCTTCAGTTATATTGTTGCAAATGCTCTATTAGGAATATATCGCTTCTGTTATATTTTCTTAACCAATGAAACCCAGAGGATAAATTTTACGGCACACAAGGATGCTGCAGTTTCTCAACGGTTTCTTTGTTGTATGGTGTTTTCAGTTTCTTTGTCTTAAAATGTTTAGTTCTCTTCTAAATTATAAATCCGAACACTGCAAACTCACAAAATCTAAAACAACAGTGCACTTTAATTAAGACAAAACTAACTTACAAGTAACATTTTAGAAAGATAAAAGAGCTTTACATAGGTCAGTAATTACTTAATATTGATTTTAAAAAATACTATTTCCACTGGCAGATTTTTTTTACTTATCACAAGACGTTTTACCCATATTATAAGTTAAATAATCTGCCAGTGGAACTAGTATTTTTTCATAAATATTAAGGAATTAACATAAAATTAGATACTTTTTTTTGCTAAAAAGTTACTTGTAAGTTAGTTTTGTGTTAATTCAAGCATACTGAGATATTTGCACTAGAAATTAGACCAAAAATACACTGTAAGATTTTTTGTTTTTGCAGTGAAGTAGTTCACAAAAGAAATCATTTACCAAACCGCCAAAGTCCAAAGACTTTCAGAAACCGCTGTTGATAGAGTGAGGAAGGAAAATATAAAGAAATGAGAACTGGGCCGGCACATTTGATCTGCTTTGACATTTCGTTGTTTGTTTTGTTGGAAATTTTCTCTTTATTTTACACCCTGATTCTAGTGAAGAAAATTAACTCTTCAGTCCTGAAGATCTTCTCTTCAGGACCCTTCAAGCCCCTCTGAACTGGGCTTCCTACTGCGCCTCTGCAGGGCTGAGTCACAGGAGAGAAACTCTTGAGGGTTTGGATGCCACTGATTTGGAGGCTTCCTGGTTCAAAACATCTCAGTCAATGCATAATTATGGTTGAATTATTATTTTACAAGTTTAAAGGTTCCTAGAACAATTTTGGATAAGTTTATACAAAACATGTTCATTACATTTTTTGTGTACAAAACCATTTTTAGGTAATGAAATTTTAGTCTGCTTCTGCCTATATTTTTAGGCCTCTTGTCTCTTTTAATCCAAATAAGTAACTGCTGACCTCGCCGTCCCAACTCAATGTTTACACTCACACCTGAAGACGGCTTCGAACAGATGTGCAATTAGACAACCTTACATCTTTGAAAAGCATTAATGAAGCCTCCTGCACAACCAACAGGTAGGCAGCAGGTGGTTTCTGGAGGGTAAGTCAACAATAAAGCACTTGTCTTTTCCAGCAGCCATTGTACGGCACATACAACACTAAAACCATTCATGCTACAGTTACGCTGGGGTTGCTAGGTAACGGTGCTGTATGCGTTGAAGTTGACCCGACAACCCAGAGATAACTGATAACTAAGATTATTGCCTATAACTGGCTGGGTGGTGTTTTTTAGAAGGAGTAGAGACCCAAATGTAATAGAATCTCTGTGAGACGTAAAGCGAACATAGTATGTTTACAAAAATAAATAAAAACAACATCACTGGTTTTTCTACTAAAGCTCAATTTATTCCATGGAAAACACAGCTTAAACCAGCATCTGTGCCTAAATGAATAGACATTAAGCATTTTCTGTGTTTTCAGTGGAATTATATTGAGAAATTTGTAGAAACAGAGAAGTAAGAGAGGATCAAAACAGAAATGACATAGCAACAGTTGAGTCAAGATGAATGGGAAATAAAAACAGTTTTTCTTCCTGGTTTGGAGCAAATCAACCAGGCTTTGCAAAGCGTAATTTTGTCAGATGTTTACGCTACACATGATGTAATAAACAACATGCAGAGGTTGTATACTCAAAAAAGGACAGGGATTTTCAATAATGTCAACTAAAATTGTCAATGTTACAATCTGACAGACGTAAACAAAGAAATGAAGCTTCAATGCGACAGCAATGACTTCGCTAATCTGATCCAGAAAATGTGTTTCCATCTCCCATTTAGTCCTTTAACGCTATTTCTAAAAAGACAGAAACCACCACAAGCGAGTGTGAAATTAGCTTTCCACTTATTGGTTTGTAAAACAGCTGAGTCAGGCTGGGTGGAAAGAGTTAGTGGAAATCATCAGCGAGCATCTGGAGGTTTACCATGAGGAGGAAACAGGAAGCCGCCGCCACCAAGTTCACTTCCTGTTCCAAAACACATCTAGATCTATGGCAGAGTGATCAATCAGATTAATCATGATTATTCAAATACTTATCAAATAATTTACTAATCGATTAATAGTTAACTGGATTACAGAGACGCAAAAAACAAAAGAAAAACACACAGAGCTGTAATTAAGCCAAAACTTTACAAAAAATACATCCATTTTGCATTTCAGATGAAAAACCTTCTTTGTTTGTAAATATTAGCTCCACCTGCTGCAAAACCTCACCTTTTTGAAATATTGCCAGATTTATTTATTGATCTGCTCTAACTTCGACACACATTGATTCAAAACTCAACACTGTAAAGTGTCTATATGAGGCCGACACATTTACTGTGCAAATAATTAAAATAAGTAAATGTGTTGGAATGATTTAGCACCATCGTGTTCATTTTCAGAGTTATTGTGTTAAATAATTTTAACACAACTGTTGTGTTTAACTATTAGTGTTAAAACAATTTGGTCATTTGATTGAAAAAACAGGAAAATAAAACTGAAAAATAAAACATTTATGAGTCCTGGCAGATTGACTTAGGAGCTAAACAAAAACAATTCAGTCCCCTAATTCAGTAACTCTGCTTATACTTTATTAACTTTTTATTGTAAAGAACATTATTTACCACTTCCTGCTGCGAAGACATCCAACCCAGGAACCATAGATGAAAACTAGCTTGAGCTTAATCTGGTGCAAAGCAACTTTTATTAATGTTGTTTGGCACATTGTTTCTTTAATATAAACTAATAAATAAAAAAACAAATATGGCGGTCCCTTCCGTTGACAGTTTTTCCTTTGGAAAGTTCAAGAACTGCAGACGTCCAAGAAGTGACATCATTGCTCAGTGGTTGATGTCACTCATATTCTCTGTGTCTAATTGTTGGAGTAAAACAACACAAAGTGAAGAAAACAAAACAGGATGTGTTTACTGGATGATAACAGAAAATCTGTTGAAAAACAACAAATTTCTTTTATTTTTTTTAATAATCCAATTGCAATCCAATCTCACATTACGTGTTTCTGTACCTTCATTTGGGTTTTTGCTGCTTTTAAGAACAGACCAGGTGCTTAAAAAAAACACCCAGACGTATTTTGGAAATAAGTTAATGGTTTAATGGAAAATGAGACATTTCAAAAACCTCCAGAATGTAATGTCGCATTGACCCTTCACCTAGTAAGCTCAGCCTGGTTACCTAGCAACCCGAGCAGAATTTCGCCTGTTACCTAGCAACCTGTGTTCCAGGACATTGAACACACAAAAATGTCAATATCTAAGAAGTATTTTGTGGGGAAAAAATGTAATGAACATGTTTTAAATGGCTAGTAAATGTTTTCTAACATGTTCATGGACGCATGATGGTCACCTTTAAGAGAACTAGGGCTGTAGTGATACAATAATCTCACGATACAATACGATACACAATATTCTGCCCATAATACAATATATATTGCGATATTCAGCAACCGATACAATTCAATACACTTTTGCGATTTTCTGAAAGATTTTGGAGGGACAGAGTGATTTTGGTGACATTTTGTGACTGTTATAAAGTTGGA
>CAEGAF010151041.1:0-71680 GCA_903067075.1 Micropoecilia bifurca
TGTTAGCACAGCTTGTCTGCTTATTTGAGCTATGCACACAACAACACACACATGTGCACGCACACACACACACACACGCGCACACATACACAAAGTGCTCTCCTGCTTGTGAAAGTATTTCCTCAGAAGTCGTGCACAGCCTCTGCAGCGTTCCTAGCCTTTTGAACCAGTCATCTGTTAGAGGAAAAGGAACAAACAATCTCAGATACGGAAAAAAAGAGAGTCCATGATGTGAAACAGTGTCACAGGAAAATGCTGGGTATCAATCTGAGGGGGATATTTTCTCTGCATATGCAAAGAAGTGCATTTTGTAGAAGATTATTACCTTTGCAGAGAATAAGTTTGGCTCCTCTCCCTATTATCCTAAACAATGACAACTTCCACAGGCAAATGTACCTCAGAACTAGTTTATATCTGCAGAATAATAATGAACTAAAAGTAATAACAGCCACTTTGTGGGGGCAGGGGGGTGGGGGGTGGAGGGTGGGGGGAGGGGGTTAGTTAGAAACTCCTCATGAACTCTTTGTTCTGCCATCTAAAGTACCCACTCAGCTGAGCATCCCACTGATTAACACACTCCCGGTCCCTCGGGTTGTTCTAGAAAGCGTTTCTAGCACAACCAACCCAGAGCCAGCCGGAGGCGTAAGTAGACTAAGTCGTCGCTTGTGGTCCCTGAGCTAAGCGGGGAGCCACCAAGAGTCCTTATATTTTCACGGTATTTGACTCTTTTTTTTTCCTTTGGCTACAAACACAAACTTTGTTGTATTTTATTGGGCTTTTACACTATAGACCAACACACTTGCACACAGTGGTGAAGTGAAAGGAAAATGATGTAGATCTAGAAAATAATAAAAATCTAAAAAGTGAACATTTCAAGAATGAGACATGTTAGTTAATCCAAACATTAAAAATAAAAGTATTATTAGTTAACAACAAAAAGTATAACATTTAGCTAACAAACATCTTAACGGTGGTCACAGGCAGTGCTTTAAGCAAAGTAATTTGGGCCTCACCTGTTAAACCTTTAAGATGCTGTTTTCAATGCAAACTGCTCAAACAATTAAGCAGTGGTGGTTATTTATTTACATAACCACTTTCAGTGCTTTGAACAGAAACCATAAATATCAGGCTAGCCAAAATTAGCAAAAAAAAAAGAAAAAAAAAAAAGATTTCTTTACCAAAAACAGTACAAACATAATTATTTAAAAATACAATAAAAATAATATTGTGAAAATATCTCATATGACAGATTAAAATTTAACTACAATAAAATAAATTAAAAGCTAAGGTGAAATGCTATGTCTTAGGTTTTTTCCCCCTAGAAACCAGGAGTGAACTAACTTCCAGATGGCTCCCGAATCAAACTCTGCTGAGGGCCCATGCAGCCTTGAGTTGGCCTTGAACTCACCTTTCTTTCTCCTTGTCTTCACACCTCACTGAGTTACAGAAAGCTAAATTGTTCACAACACAGCTTCATAAAAGACAAAACACAATAGAAAAACACTCCAGCGTCACAAAGTTTCATGGCCTACGTTTACCCTGCAGCTGTGTATAGATATCGTTTCAAAATGCAGCAGATTAACCATGTTTTGGCAACAACAACATTTTTTAACTTGACTGCACAAAAGCCCAACACTGGTTGCACGGTTCATCTCATGGCCTGCAGGGAAGTCCATGAACAGCTCCCTGCCAAGACTAAGTTCAGCACCACTGCTGTGAACAGCTCCACTGCCTCCTGAGCTTGAAAGCCTGTTTAATCCTTTATGTGTGACGGTCACTTCTCTCCCTTTATCGTCTGTTCAAGCTCAAAGCAACATTTTCCCAAAAAGTTATTTAGTGAGAGATTAAATCTCGCCTCACAATCTGGAGATCTCAAAGAGGTTAAAAAAAAAAGTCTAAACAAAAAGCAGCAATGGAGATAAATCTAGCATTAAGTAAAAAAACAGGAAGGCAAGCAACCGAAGAGCGGAAGAAAGGAGGCAGGCTCTGGTAAACAAAAAGCAAGAGAGGGGAAACATGAGGGATTGTCACGACTTGCTGGATAGGAGTGAATTTTAACTTGAAAATTTTCATTATTAATTTTGAGATCAGTTTTGAGAAAACAAAACAGATCAACTCGAAATCTAAAGAAGAATATGAACATTACCTCTGTATCACCTTTTTACAATGACTTCGTACTCACTCAGTACTAATGTCATACATTTTTTTGAGTATGTCTTACACTATGAAGCCTTTTCAGGCAGACCTGGTTAAACTAATCCATCCTATTGAAGCTTAAAAACTGCTCTGAGCTTTGAATGCATTCCTACTAAAGTTTTTTTTCAAGGGAGTATCTTTCAGCTCTTTATGTAACTGCCAATAGACTTGACAGTCTTATTCTACTGTATGCTAGCTCCCCCCAGTGATCACTACTTATCTGACATCTTTATGCTAGTACAGACTAAAATGAAACAAGAACATGAGGTACAAAAGAGTGCGTTATGTGCATAGTTCTTTTTTATTACATAAACTAAAAATTAAACCTTATTACATGAGTTGTAAGAAGATTTCTGAATGGGGAATGAAACCCTCTGCTTAGGTTTACCTACAGCCAAAGTCACTAGTCTGAATCAGGAAAGAGGAAAAATGAGGCAGCACATCTAAACAAAAGCTGGCACATATTTCCTGGAAAAGTGATGCTTATCAGCCGCCCTCTGGAAAACTATCATCCTTCCATGTTTGCATAAATACATCACAGAGGAGTTTTATTTCCATTATAAAGACAGGGCAGTGCTGCTACTACGATGAAAGACATCAATACCTGGCCAATCTAATGCAACATAAACCAATGCTGCAATGAATATTAGATTTGCTGATCTTTAAGAGTAGTTAAAGTCAATGAAATATTGAAAGGATTTCCCACTTTGGAATTTTAAAAAAATCATCCCAGCATCTATGACATTTATGAAGTCAGTGTAAAAACTTGATTAGTTCATAAATTGATCTTTTCACCTGAAGACTCGTGTTTGTTTCAGACTTTGTCATAAATATCATGGTAAGCTCTTTACACTGCTTCTATCAAATGGCACCGGAAGAAATGAAAGGGAATAAAAAGTGGAAGACGCTAGCTATATTATGATCATAAAAGGCTTACTGTTGTCAAAGAAAAGTCATTTCATATTACTGAATCTTCTGTCAACATGTATAAATAAACTACAAATCTGTTTCTGAAAATGCTGAGATACTGTAAAAATGCTGTTAGAAGAGAAGGCATTGGTTTAAAATTTTGAACCAATGTACCAATTTCACAAATCGGTACAGTGAAAAGTGTTTTGAATGTTTTTTTCTTATTATTCTTCCTTGAGTTTCAAAATGTGGTTGTGTCATCTCTTCTTTTTAACAACACTGTAACAATTTAGAGCTGAGTAAGTCAACTACTGCTATATTTACATATACAATTCTCTCCTTCCTTTATGTTTTGGTGACATTATAATCAAAGTGAATTTTGTTTCCTGCGCTTTTCTAATAGTATAAGATACTTACGTTTTAAAAACACCCTAATTTTATTTTAATGACAATGTTCAAACTTTCAGGTAAGAAAATAAATTGACAAGAGATTTAGATCAAATTACAGATTTTAAACATGTAAACATTTAAATCCACCAAAAGAATAACAGACATGTTAAGATTTTGGGAAAAAAAAATTCTGATCAAATTTGTGAAAAATAACTTCAAAAAAAATCCAGAGAGATGTCCACTGAAAGAGTCCAGGTGTCTCACGTAATCCAAAAGTGCTTAGATATTAGAGGAGACAAGTGCTCAAAGATCAGGCTCCACCGTGGCTCATACACTTATGCTGCACATCAGAAATTTAACTATAGTAGTCATATAATAATGCAAAGCCAAGCATGCAAGATCAATATTAAAACTATGCAAGAGTCGGTGTCAAGATAAACAAATAGGACTGGGTGTGATCCAGCATTTCCTTACTGCATCAAGACAGTCTGAGTTGAAGGTGTACAGGTTGCAACAAAATAATGACTGGTCTTGTCCAGCACATAAATGTTAACCAACAGATGTATTTCAAGGTTTCCCCCACAGCAGAAGTTAATTACATCAAAGTGATGACAATCATTATTCTCTATGAAAAGTGAACTTTGCATTTTTGGACATTGAAGATCTTGGTTTCATCACAGCTTGTTAGACTTTGTTTGGACTTCAGTGAAACCGGGACAAGACAGGGCAACCCTTTACTGGCGGGGAAATTGACTTTAAAACACGCAAAGAAAGGAAATAAAAGTACATCAGCGTGAGTGACGTTTCAACCGCTCATAATGTATTCTGATTTTAGAGGCCCATCAATCCGTGACAGCTGTTGATTTAGGAACAATCTGCTCCCCCTCTGCCACTCTGCCGGCTGTCAGTGCAGCCAAATCAGCCATCAGTCATGCCGCCTTCGCCCTCTGGCCCGCCGTGACTCCTTCAGCTGTCCGCCTGGCAGAGCACCTGTCTCACTCTGGGTAAAGTGCAGCTGCCATCTAACTCTCTTTCTTTCTGTCTTTCTTTTAATTCCTCTCTTTCTCTGTCTCTCTTTCTTACCGCTGCAAATCACACTGAAACACAGAGTGGACCCGGCCTCATACTTCATCGCAGATCGTTACTGTACTCTCAGGTCATCAATCCGACGGAAAACAAAACAAAAGAAAAATTAAATGAAATAAAAATACACACGCTTCTGTGCATCGCAAAGTGATTCAATGCAGAGAAGTTCCCAGGCTGAAGGCAGAGCTACTTTCTCACTGTCTGGACATTACAGATGGGTAATTAACAAGAGCTGGAGTCTTTAATCAGGCTGATTATTGGTCTTTTACCAAGAGAGGACGTTCCAGGGGAAACAATTAATCTAGTATTGTCTTGTCTAAAATTGTTTGGACACACATACGTGCACACGGGCTTACAATAGAAAATAAATTAACTTTGTGTAACTCTCTGCCCTCTTAAAATCCCTTCTTTATCCCCACCGATACGTCTGGGAAGGTAAGCCTGCTCAGATGCAATGGAGCACTTAGGAGATGTATAATTTTTACAGACTATTAAAACTTTAAACATATAATGCTTTTTTTGAATATGCACAAGTCTATTTTACTTTATGCTTTTCTATCTTTCAGCATATAATACTTATTTTTTGAGTGGTCCTTCTATTTCACTTAAATTAGGGCATTTATTTTAGGAGGTTTGTCAATATTTTCCTCGCAGGGGCAGACTCATTTCCCAATAATATGTTGTTATTCCTATATTACGGGGTAAGGAAGCAGGTAATCTCGTGCTCCTCTGCAAAAGGAGGCGGGTGGCACCTCGCCAAGTCAACCATAAGCAGAAAACAAGGAGAAATGAGGAAATAAATCATATGGATTTTATTGAATTGTTGCTTACTCACTTCTACTGGTGCTGCCTCCAGGGGGAGCACCAGCACTGGCTACTCAGAGTGTTGGTAGAAAATGGATTGTTAGCTGAACTAAAGCTGCTTACACCAAGTATGGACATTTTTCTACCATCTTGTAACACCGGACATGGACATAAAGTTGATGATCAATAAGTCTGGTGAGAGTAAAACCAAGATTTGTTTGATGATTGAAAGAAAATGCTCTCCAAACACTGCATTGAAACTGGCGTCTAGCCACCCAGCAACTGCGGCCATCAAATCAATAGAACATAATTTCTGTTTATGCAACAACTAGAACTGCTTTTAAATCACAATCAGAATTTGGTATCAATGTCTTTATAACAAAAGTGTCTATCTATGTGATTAAGGGTTAACCGAAATCATATTTTCATAAAAAACATCCAAATCGTGCACCAACCAAGAGAAGGAGGATTTCTATAATTAGCAACAGCATGTGCTGAGTTTGATTTTCCAAAATGACCGTCCTTGCTGGTGAACTCAATGTCCACATGAACAAGCACAGAAGCACAGAACACATGATTCAGGTGGAATGAATGCTGCTTGACAGCTGCACCACCTCTTGTGCCAGAAACCTGTGGAGTGGAGAGCCCAGCATGATGCGTTACATAGACGCGAGCAAAGCAAATTGAGGATGACATATAATCCTGATGTATTGATTGAATCAAATGAAGGCCACTGCCCTACCCACACTGATGAGCTAAACAAATAAACCGAACCTAATGTGCAATAAGAGACCGTAACAGCAAAACAACTTATAGGTATATATAAGTTATTAGATACAATTCTAATAACAAAGAGAGAAAAATGGCACCTTATGGGCTCCCAAAATTTTTTTTATTTTTATTCTATTTGGTCTGCTTTTAATTTTAAAATGTCATGTGTTACAACATAAACACTTTTTTACAAACAAAAAAATCTCCATTTATAGGGTTGATGTATGAAACGCCAAAAAATGAACAGAAAAGTAATCACAAATTATGAGAACTGACTTCAGTTTTGTACAGCTGTCAGCCTTGAATTATGCTAAAATGTATCAACTATAACCAGCCCATTTTAAAATGAAATTCAAGAAACTGTGATTTTGCAAAATGAAAACATTTAAGATATGAACATTCACATGACATAGCATCAGTTCTAATCAAATTCTACAGAAACATTTGGGTGTCTAGACAAGTTTTATTTAAATAGACAGAGGCATTAAAAGCTTTACACTGAACAGGTTGCAGACTCTTGCTTAGGGAATGAAGGATGATGTAGAAACTCTTTCCATCTGTGTACAATTGTAAATGAAAAGAACACTATACTATATATTTTACGAAAAAAATGCCCGAAAGCTTAAATCAACTGACCATCAAACAGTGGGTTTTTTGCTCCGCTTCACAAGTTTTTCTGCAGTTTAGTTTTTTTTTCAGTCATTACTTGTTTGTGAGTCCTTAAAGCTTTAACTTCAAAGCATTTCTTCCTTCTTTACCTTCAAAGACTCCAGCATTGCTTTCACAGTATGTTTTTCAGGTCACGTTGGGTCATACTGACTCCATCCTATCTATCAACTCTGGCTGCATCTGAAAACATTTTATTTTCTCACAGTTGTGAGATTTTGATGCTCAGCAATAACCTGTATTGCACCTACACTGAGAGAACCTTTGACTACACAGTGTGAGTTCACAGAGGGCGCTTCTACACACAAACGTTACCTCATTAACTAGAGGTCTTATAGTCTCAATTCATGCACTGACAATAACAGAAAAGTCCATGAATGCATATTAAATCAGATTTTGATGAATTTGAGCCTTATCAAATTGTGTCATCTTAATTTTTGATGTCATTAACCTGACATCACACAGCTAATAGTTTAGTCTATAAAATCACTTGTGTGTGCATGTCGAGGTAAACCAATATTTAACTTAAGGTTTCTATGAATAGTAGTATGCTGCTAATTGTCCCTTGAAATAAATGTCTATGTCTTTCATATAAAATAATAAAATAATTACCCTATAAATCTTTTACAACAATCCCAAAGCCTCCCATAGGCCCAAAGCTGAGTCAATTTGATTGAGTCATTTGTCTCTGAGGCAAAATTTGATTTAATCAATAAAACACACCACAAAGCAGAAAAAATATACACATAAACTAATGCCAAAGGTGCAAGTGACTCCTACAAGGACAAACTGTCCTTGGTGAAAACAGCTATAAGAGAAACTTTCTAAAGCAGACTGTCAATATCCAAACTGGAGAGGTTATTCAACTTTTATACACAATCCCTGCAGTCCATTTATAGCATGTCAAGACCCTCAATCTTTTCCGGTTTTAGATAAGGTTGAACTTTTAATCTCACCTCAAAGCTGCTTATGTCCTTATTATATATTCTGAATCTCAGTCTCCTCCAGATGAAACCCAAAGACACACCCTGGCGTTTCCAGGATAATGCATCCTGCAGTAAAATAGTCTTGGAAGATACCATCCTAAAGCTCTCAGAGCTCACAGGATAAAAGCTGCACAGGAAGCTGGAAGAGTGAGGGATGTTGTGCAGCAAAAACCACAGATATCTTCATCCAGAGGTTAAAGAAAGAAGTTAATAGAACTTGCTTATGTACCGCCTTGCAAAAGTATCGAACTTTTAAAGTTATTTTGACTTGATGCCGAATTGGAACCACAATATAATTTGTGAACATACAGAAACAATATCAATGTAAATATCATATAATTGTACGTAACCCCATTTACCTTTATATCCATTTTCTTTATTGACAAACAGCACTGATGAACAAACAGCATCGTAAACAATCGGGAATACAACAGCTGGCTTAGGAATGTAAATTTTGAATACTTGAGTTAAATCATAAAACAATGTCCCAAGCTATGATTTAACAGAACCTACACAGTTTTAACTGACAGGCTATGCTAACTTTGGAGGAGCTGCAGAGATGCACAGCTCAGCTGAGGCAATGTAACAACAAGACAACAACAAGTTGTAGACTCCACAAAATGACCTTTGGGAGACTCTCAAAAAGAAAACCATAGGAAGTCTCATTTATAGTTTGCCACCACCTACATAGGAGACGCCACAAACATGTTGGTCATATGAGGCCAACATGTTTATTTGCTCTACTTGAAAGGGTATTGTTGAGTCACGAACACAGATTTTAACTGAGGCAAGCTGCAGCGCTTCTGATGTATCATCACTTAGTAACTATTCCCAGACTGATGCATGTCTGTGGCTTTGTCACCTGTTCTTTAAACTTTTTAGATAAAGCTATAATGTGTTTTGAGCTCTTTCAGCATCCTAAATGTTGTCAGACAGGTTTTATTTAAGTAATTAAAAGTGCGATTCCATATACTCAATTAATGAGCAACTAAGGAAAGCAATTATATTTTCACACAAGGCTAGATTCATTTGACTAGCTCTTTTACTGTAATAAATTAAATCATCGTTTTGAGTTTCAGTGTCGCAAAAAAGTAACAACAGAAGAAGTTTTTAATTTGCCATTCTTTTAACACTGTAATAGTCACTTCAATTGCAATAAATTGGGGAACAGAAAAAGCAGGGTGTATTCTGTCAGGAAAGTTTTCTTTTCAACTGACAGACATAAACAAAATATGCAATGTATGTTTCAAATAGTCAATTAAAACAGTCGTCATTGTGTTTCACTTCAACTCAGTATGTTTAACCAAATATCTCCATGTCTGTCCTGACTTCATTCTTTAAAAAGTATCTTTGATGTTGGCAGTTATTGGCTAATAAGCCCGTCTGATCTCCCTGAGAGAAAACACAATCAGAAGACAGCAAACGATCACACCAGGCACAACTTAAAGACATTCGATGGCGAAAGTGAAAGAATTAAAAAGAAAAGTGATAAAATGCTGACGACACGGAAGCTATAAATTTGTTCATTAAGGATGCCACACAGGCAGCAGATGCATATTAAAAAGAGACAAGCAGAGTGAGTCAGAATGAGTTTACAGAGCATCATTTGCAGATCCAGTCCTTGTAAACCGGGCTTGGTAGCCTCATAAACTTTCTGTG
This sequence comes from Micropoecilia bifurca, assembly GCA_903067075.1. Classification (NCBI taxonomy): domain Eukaryota; kingdom Metazoa; phylum Chordata; class Actinopteri; order Cyprinodontiformes; family Poeciliidae; genus Micropoecilia; species Micropoecilia bifurca. The sequence continues at coordinate 9,468 of CAEGAF010151041.1, forward strand.
TGGGCATCAATAGCTTACAAGAGGGTCGTAAGATTGAAGAAGGAAAAGAAAGTTTCAAGTTGCAGGCAGATTTTTGCAGTTGTTTAATGATTTAGTTGGAAACCAAGCAGAATGGTGAAAAGCAATAAAGCAGAAATCAGCAGCAGCTTAATACTGGGAGCTACAAAAGATTAAATAGCAAAGGTCATAAATGCAGAAACTCAGTTTGCTAGAAGGAAAATAAAAGCTGAATTAATATATCAGTATTCTTTTATTTTATTACTTTAAAGAGTAATCGATAGAGAAACACTGGAGAATAGTTTAATAGCACTTGGAAGCTTATGCGTAAATAGAGCTTCATTCATTTATTGTAGCCTCCACAGATATCCTGACTAACAAAGAGATCCAATCTAGTTTAGGTTTAATTATTCTCTCCATCTCTTTAGTTCTAGTAATCCACATAGATTTTTTTTAATTCACAAAATTACATGTTTTATTGCTGTTAAATTTCCTTTTGCTATGACACATGTGATTAAATACACAGAGGAGTAATCAGGGTAACGAGGGACAGCAAGAGACTCAGTTGATTAGGAACACACACACACACACACACACACACACACACACACACACACACACACACACACACACACACACACGCACAAATATCCTTACACATTTTTCTTCCGGATGCACATTTAATGTCAATTAAAAGTTTGGGCCTGCAGGGAAGGTTAAATTTGTCAGGTTCAAAGATTTTTAAGTTTTATTGTGTAATTTGGATGAAACGAGCCTTTGATGAACCAGAACATCAACTGGTATTAATAAGAGACTTTTGAATATTGTTCAAGATTTGAAAAATGAGAAAGATTTTTTTTAATATCTATATTTCTAATCACAGGTTTCTTTAGTTTATTTTCAGATCATCAAACTATTTTATTATCAAAGGTGACCTAAGTAAACTCAAAACATAGGTTTCAAATGCTGATGTAATTTAATGTATTAAGCTTACATAACCCAATATAAAAAAAGTAATCGCTCCTCAGACCTAATCACTGTTTGGGCCACACTAGACTTGGATGCAAAAACAGTGTGATTTGTGTGATTACTGAGGTTACTTTGTCTTTTCTTAATCATTTTTTGATGATAGAAAACATTTAAGAAGGGCAGATTCTTTCCACTTGTTCATGCCGATGCACACAATTTGCAGACATACAATGCAAGCAATAAAAATATGAACTTATCTAAAGTTTCTAAGCCAATAATTAAAATATGCTTGTTCATTTAACTTCTCAAAACCACCAAACATTTTAGTTTAAAAATCATCAACCAGGAAGAATCCTAATTTAAAGAACTGCTGTGGAAAAGAATGAAATAAAAGGTTCATGAGAAAAAAAAAAACCTTGCAATCATCCTACATTTGTTCTTCTTTAAAGATACAGATTCAAAATAAGCTGATGAGCATCACTGATGAACAGTGGAAAGGTTGCAGCTATTGCTGCATCAGCTCCTCCTGCACACAATATTGCATTGCATTAAATATTTATCTAACACTTACAGCACAGAATTTAATACATATACAGCTTAAAGCTGATGGATCTCAAAGCAACACTTAAGATATATTGTTATTTAAATATATATATATACAATACTGCACAATATTTATAACATGTACATATGGAAAGCAAGCTTTCTCTGCAAATATTTGATGTCACTTATTTTGAGATACAAACATTATAAATCTTTGTCAACCAGTATAAATCTCATAAGATGCCCAGAATTAATGTATAAAAAAATACAGACAAGATCTCAAGTTTGGTAAAGTGTCCATCACAATCTTGCGGACAATATTTAATGTGAATGATGTTTTAAAAAGCTGAGTAAATTTGGGGAACTTGATAGCGTTTCTTGGAATTAGTAACAGATAATACTGATGCAGCCTGAAAGCTGCCAGTTCTGTGGGGATTTATGCGTTTCCTTTCTCAACTCAAGTTCATGTCAAAGCAGATGCATATCTCCGACCGGGGCTGCCTGACCGAATCAGCATCAGCTCATGAGCTGTAGCTTGAGTTTATCGAAATCAGACACAGCCACAGTTGTCACCCTGTGCTCTCTGAGGGATCCTGCCAGGATTTGGTAAAATATCCGTCCCTGCAGAGCTTCAAAGTGTGTCTACCAGCACCTGATACCAGGAGTACTGTATCTTTAATCAGATAGCAAGGGCAGTTCAAACTCAGAAGTACTCAGAAATACTGGACTTGTTTAAAACAGTAATTTCTTTAATATTCTTGCATTTTAAAAAATATATTTGACATGTTTATTCCAACCTAGGATAGTAATGCACTATATTACATATTTTATAGTTATGCTTAATGTGAATTCTTAAATGCTTCTTACAAATTTTCCAATTTCCTGTATATTCAAAACAGGATGCACTTTTGTTAAATGAAAATGTTTTTCTGTCACTTTTTGTTCTCATTGTATACACATAAAAGGGCTATTTTAGGGGTTTTTGGTTACATACATATTTTTGGTCATAAGAGTCCTTGTTTTGTTTCCTTGTCTGACATCATGGGAAAATCAAAAGAAATCAGCCAACATGCCAAAAGGAAACCTTGGCTGACTGTGAAACTTGAAACAAGTTGTTTCACTAGTCTTTTTTTATTTTAACTTAGAGACTGTTTTTTGTTTTGTTTTGTTTTTTGGTAGATATTAAACAAATAAAAATTTATTACTTTTATAATTCACAGTTTGAAAGAAATCAGGAGCAAAATATGTGCAAAACTTGGCAAAATCCTGGCACAAGTTGTACTTTCTATGTTTCTGCAAAGTAGAATATTTAGAAAAATAAAAGCAAACCATATGAAGATTGTGTACCATCTAATATCTACAACATGAACGACATAAGAAAAATGATTTAAATGACTTTGTTAGCTACCAGGAAAAATTGCAAAGTGGTTCAAGGTAAAAGAAAGACAACAGTGGCTCAAATAACCACTATTTAAAGGCAATGTACACAAATATAATTTCTGAACATGTCAAACCTTGAAAAAATATAGGCTACAGTAGCTGAAAACAAAATCAAGTGTCACTATTGTCAGTTTACCATGGTTGAAACAGTGGATTACAAAAGTCCCTGGGCAAGTGGCTCTAGATTTCAGTCGCCACATTGAGATGGTCGGGACAGAATTAGTTGTAAAGAACTTTAAAACATGGATCCTTCAGTCAGTCAAAAGAGTAGACAGGTGGAGGTAGTGTAATGGTGTGGGAACTATCTTGGCCTATCTTGAGTTGGTTGCTGACCGTGTTCATTCCATTAAAGCCACTGAATATTTAACTTTTGATGGTTACTTCCAGCAGGATGATGCACCATATTATTACATTTACAACGAGTTCACTGCAGTCCAATGTCCTCCACAGTCAGCAGATCCAAATCCAACAGAGTCCATTCAGGTTACGGTGGAATAAGGGATTGGTTTCATGCATATGCAGACAGCAAATATAACCTCGATATGAACCGAAATGTCTGAGAGAGGCTTCCTACACCTTGACAAATCGATGTCACAAATTAAGACTGTCCTGAAGACAAAAGAGTCCATCCCAGTAATTACTAGGTGTACCTAATCATGTGGCGGGTGAATAGTGTCTCTCAACTAAGTTGTAAACAGCAATGCAGCAGTAATGAATTAATTAAAACACAAAGTTGTCCTACAATACATAATCAGAAAGACCTAAACATAACATTTGACAAGTTTAACAATTACAGGCTATAATTTGGTGCCCACCAGTGTCAAAGACTACAATGGGAGCTGTCGTCAAAGTGCTCATTATATCATCACAGTTCTTTTAAAGCTAAATATTTAAATAAACAGTCATGCCACTTTCTCAAGTCCTCCTACAACATTTTTTTTTAAGTTTCAGCTAAACATGCCAAACAATGCCAAACTGCAGAGATATATGATTAAAAAGAGGCTCAAATGATAAACACGTACCTGAGAGGAATTAGCACTTACCTTCCAGAGTTTCTCCACCCGTGACAACTTGTGTGTTTTCATTTTGTCAGAGACGCAACGACGTGTGACGTGGAAGCATCAAGATACGGTAAAAAAGTAACAAAAGAGACACACCTCAGGAGACACACTAAGTGTAACCCCAGCATCAGCATCCACACTCCGAGCAATTAGACAAAGTGTGTTTGCGTGCTCGTGCTCGTGCTCGTGCGTGTGTTGTCCCCGCGGTCTGTTCCTAACTGCAACATTGCCCCGCTTCTCCCCAGAAAATAGCATAAAACCCGACACCTCCGCAGTCACAGTGGAGGAGGTCGGATCACTGAGGGAACATCAGACGTATCGTGGCTGCTGCTGCCACCGCTCGCACGCGTTCCTGCAACACAACGCCGAAAGGGGAGTGAGGAGTGCTGCCAGAGCGCTCAGGCCCTCCACAGCAATCAGCACTGAACCACTTACCTGGGCCATTAGCTGCATCTTGCCTTCAGCACAGATCAGCATTACGCACCACACACACAGAGCTTCTGCCAATTTATAGAGCATTTCAAACAGTCAAAAGTCTCTCCTCAACTTTCCCTTGCCAGCAGTGTTTCCCCCCACAATACCAACCAACTTTCTCTGTCCTGATAGCAGCTCATCTTATGGGGCTGGAATGGATGCAGGGCTTTCAACGTGCTGATGCAGGCAGTCTGCGTGTCCCTGAGGAGCTGATACCCGTAAGGTGTCACAAAACTGTACACACGATCTGCACCCGCAAGGCTTTGCAAGAATGATAAATACACCGAGTGATGTGACAACTCCATGTTAAGCTTCTTTGGCTTATAAATTATTTAAAAATCAAAGACGGCAGAGCATTTCTCCTAAGAGGAAAAAAAAAATAAAAGAATCACTGAAAAAGTTTTAATAAAATATTGTTGCTATCGGGCAAAAAAATTAAAGCTTCACGTGGAGATGACACCATCCAGACCCTCTGACAAAGATACAAAGGTCTTGACTGAATTGATATGACTTGGACAGCTTACATGACTTTGCATAACTTACAAATGACAATGTGGGAAATACCATCATAAAAAAATGGGCGAATTTAGAAAATACATCCCAACAATGCAAAAGCAAACCTGGTGAGCAGAAAAACATCAATCCAGGCAGTTCGCTGCTCCTGTTTTAGGTGGATATACCATTTGACATCCTGTCAGCTCTCAGAATACTGAATCGCTCAACAGTGCTCCCCACCAAACAGTCATTATTTCCCACATCTCTGCTCAGCTCCACGCAAGCCATACGCTGAACACTTCGACTGCCAGCTCGGAGTGAGGTGACCCACCCCTGAATGAGCTCTGCGCCTCGTTCAGACTCCTGAGCCTGGATTCAGAGGAATCCACGAGAGAAATATCGACTGGAGATGATTATTTTCCTGCTGCAAAAGTGATGAAATACAAACTGAGTCTTCAAAGAAAGTAGTTCAAGCTGACATGCGCCTGTCCTCAAATGGAAAGCCCCACAGGTAAAAGCAGATACATGCAACGCGTTACTGCTAAAGCAGATACAGAGAACAGCTTGGAGATAAAGTAGAATACCACAGCCAGAAACCCACCTTCATGGCAAGAGGGACAAACGGTCATGTTCCTGTCACTCCTCTAAAGAGTAGGACACACACACACACACACACACACACACACACACACGGGTCCAACAAGGACGCAGCGTGAAAACCTATCTCATGTATTATTCATCACAAGACCAAAACAAGAGCCTCGAGGCAGAAGAGGGCCCTCTGTGCCATCATTTAAACTAGAGGTTCCCAAACTGTGGGGCGCGCCCCCTAAGGGGGGCGACGTGCCATTGCAGAGGGGGCGCAGGAAGCCGTCTGGATGAAAAAAACAAAACATGAATGCTGTATGCGCTGGGTTTTTACCTTAGAATGGTCAACTCTGTTATTCCTATGTCAATTTGATACAGTAGAGGCTTCCACACTTCCCATATCTGTGTCCTCTGTCACTTTTATCCCCAGTTAAAACTGTTTAATCCATTGTTAACGTGGTAACGACTGAGATGAGTAAAGCTGTTGGATGCAGGTAATGCTAGCTAAAAGACGACTAGCTAATATCAATACATCACCTTAAGCTTATCAAGTAGCTTGTAGGCTACCGATGTTGTTGTCTATACTCTGCTATGTACATTCATTTTTTTGCCCTTAAAAAAGTCGACCCCTCCCCGCGTTGTTCAACCAGACAGTCATTTCTAATCCATAGGGGACGTTTTTAAACCACTGGGGGGGGGGGAGGCGCAGAAGAAAAAGTTTGGGAACCTCTGATTTAAACCAACAGGCAGACCTGAAAACACAGAACCAAAATTAAACTTATTACAAGGGATCCAAAAAGTGGAAAATAGTGAAATTTCAGGGTGCTGAGTTCATCTTACAGATTCAGGAATACTTTGGCTTTAGATAGATCATTAGACAAACAGATCTCACAACTGATGTATTTTAACATGAACTGTGATTAACCAAACTCCCGTTATTGTAGTTGATTTGAGTTTTTTTCTCAAGAACTATAAAGATTTTCTAAAACACTTAAATTAACATTTATGCCAGGTTTTAAAGTCTTGCAAAGATTGAGCCATGCAAGCCTGCAAAAAGACATCGCTGGTAGCCAATGAATGTGTCTACATCTCAATTCAGTCATATGCTTGTGTGCATCCGTGTGTCTCTTTGGGGGGGGATATTATGCCAGGGCCAATAAGCGAATCTGCCTCTGTGACACAACACATTACTGCTGCCTGGTCTTAGCCCAGAAGGGGGTGGGGGGTGTTATGAAAGGACTCAAGAGACGCTGCAGCTACAGCCGCTGCTGTAATTTCAGCCAACAGAAATGTTGCTGACAAAAATTGACTTCTCTCTCTTTCTCTCTCCCTCTGTTATTCAAACAAATATTCCTGTTTTATTCGAAAAACAAAGATTAGTAAGCATGACAGGCTGCGGCACCTCTTGCCTTCTGGTTTCTTGTCACGCTCATTGCAACTGATATGGTGGCTTGGCCTCTCACCTGCTTGAATTACATGTCAGAGGTGAGACCAGTATTGGTGACTTGGGTAAAAAACAAAGATTGTTTTTTGTATCCTCAGGTCAAAGCATGTTTGATGTGACTTCATGATTGTGTATTTTTTTTCAGTCCCCTTGAGATGTGACACTATCGCTTTTCTCCTGGCTCAATATTGGATCCTTTAATTACGTGACTTTATTTACAGAAGCTTATCTGGGACAGCAACAGTCTTTATGTGTTGGAGTAAGAGAGGTAATATAAAGATAACAGGGAGGAATATTGCCACTGCTGGTGCTGTATGCAGCGCACAGTCCTCCATTGACTGTGACACAACAGTCTCTAGTGGTAAAGTGGACACAGTGCATGCAGCTCTGGAAAAAAATCGCTTCCTGTATCTAAAACATCCTCGGAGACAACATGTACATGGAATAAATGTGTTACTGTGAAGGGCAGCATTTATACAACAAATACCCTCTAATAGCTGATGTAATCCTGAAGCACTTCAAAGGCATGAGATGTTACCATTTTTGTGGTTCCTCTAGCTTTATCTAAAAAAATTGAATGCAACCTGAGGTTATAAAATAAAAACCTGATATGGACACAATAGGCGAAGATGGTGACATGAAGCAAGCTGGGTTAAATTTAGCTAAATAAAAGTGTTTATAGCAGCAGAAATCTTTATGGTCCTCTAAGAGGTGAACTACAAAAGGAACGGCAGATCTTTCATTACGATGACGCAAATGATTTTGGAAAAAATTAGACTTTTTTTTTTCCTTCTTTTTCCATTTTCAACCAGCTCAAACTAGTTGAAGCATAAATGAAACATAATAACGGGCATTCAGAGTGTAATGTGAATGAAACTGATGTAAAAACTCTCATATGGAGGCTTAATGACACCTCGCAATGTTATTTCACCTGATTTTAAGAGCAGGAAATGTACCACAGGAGAATAAAGCTCACCATCATTAGTGGATAAAGAGACTTTTACTGCATTGAAACAATGAACGACAGTACCTGTCTGTCTGTGTAATCTTACAGTAAATCATAAAGAGGTAGAGAGACATTAAACGGAGAGACAGACGGCCTGCTGAGATGCTGCTGACAGGTCTGCTGAGGGGGCAGGAGGGGAACAGGGAGAGAGAGGGATGATCCATGGCGTGTCACCAGAGCACAGAGGTGCTGGGCAGGGGGATGGACAACCTGTTGAGATGCTTTCTGGAACCGAAAAGCAAAGATCGATAGTGAATAAGTCTGTCAGCGGGGTCTAAAACACATGAATAGAAGAGAGGGCATATATCAACAAATACTTATTCATGGATTTATTAAAAAAAAAACCCACATGTGATCATCTCTGGGGATGGCATTTGCCGTGACACAAGCAGGGGAAAGCTGTGTCATCTCCAGATGGCATTCTGAGCCACCAGCAAACTGCAGCGTGTGAATGAATAGTCTGGTATTTGATACATTGTAGGGACCATTTTCCTAACACACACACTACGCTGTGGGGACTGACTGAACAGTTTGGGAATCAACGAGGAGAAGTGCTGTTTTAGGGTTAGGAATTAGATTTAGGACTAAGGTGTGGAATGAGTTTAGGGGTAGGCATGCACTGGTGATGGTTAGGTTAAGGGTAAGGCTCAGGGTTAGGCTACAGAACTGAATAAAGAATGAAGAGAAGTCAATGCAAAGTCCCCTTGAAGATAGAAAGACATACTGAGTGTGTGTTTGCGAGTCCACAGGGCTCACAGCCTCGCCCTCCCCACCTTTGCAACCATGGCAACATTGAGCAGGAAGTCCTGCTGCTGATGCTTTGTTGTCCTGTGGGGAGCAGCTGCACTGGGTGACAGCATGTCTGCCTTCAGTGGCCTTTGCCAAATACTGGCTGAAATGTGCAGTAAACTCTAATGTTTTGATTTCAGGTTTGGATTTGTACTTGCCACTTTTTCCGAAGCACAATACGCTGTCTTTGTGTCTCGGCTTTTAGTTTTGGGTTTAAAAAGTCGGGCCTCTTTTGTTCAAGAAAATTAAGAGCATACAAAAAATATGTATATGTATGTGGAGATTTAAAATAATAAATAAATTTGTCTTTCTATAATCTAAATCTCAAAACATGCTTCCTTTTCCTCTCATTTCACTAAGATGGGCCACCTTGTGTCAACAATCGTAAAATACTCTTTGTGGATGTATAACAGCAAATTTTAAATGCTTCCAGGGATGTGAATACATTTGCAAAGCAATGTGTTTTACTTTTGTAGGTAGGAGTAAATCTAAGTATAAATTATTTATTCGATCAGACTTTCTAATCCTGAAAACTATAGTCATCTTGTTTTATGGCTATGTTTAGGTTTCTGTGTGTTTTTTTTCTTCTTCTTTTATGATAAGCTGTCCAATGTAAAATGTTTTGTTTTTGTCGACAGCAGGAACTTTTTTTTTTCTAAACATCCCTGTGGCTTGTTGTGCCTTCATCAAACTTCACTTCAGCAGCACACTTATTTTTAGACAGCGGTGGCTTTGCCCTTCCAAATCTGTCACTCACAGCACTGTTCCTCAGTGTTTGTCTGATGGCGGACTCACTCACAAGATCATTAGAAAACATGAGAAATCTTTTTCATCTGCTTAGCTTAGAGATTTTGTCTGATGGATATCAATCAGAACAATTACAATTTCTAGTGTTAGAAAGAGCTGTTGTTATTACTCTATTTTTTCGTCTTTGCATTATTTGCATTGAAATAATCCAGCACTATTTTAAATTAGCTGTAGAATAAATATGTTTCAGATTTTATTGTGAGTAGATTGTTAAGCCAGGAAGGACTGTGGAGATTTAAAATATAGTTTATAATACAATCCTGCCAGGATGACAGCAGCCCGAAGCAGCACCGAAATAAACACTGCTGAGTTTATTGGAAACAGAAACTAATGTTTTGTTTTAGATCTCTGTACTCCCGATGTGTTTTTAAAATGTTATCAGTAGTAATGCATTTCTTACTCTTTGGAAGTGTCTGTCATTTTCTAATCAATGCCAGTAAGTTGCATGTTTAGATTATAGAAATAATACAAAGTACAAAGCTTCATAGTTTAGCACACAGGAACACACAGATTTGACCTGTCGCATACAACGACTGCTGTCCTCCAGATTGCTCAAAAATTTCCTTGTGAACTTTTTAAGAGTTAGCCAGAGCAATCTCTTATCCCTCCCAAGTAGCAACTTCAAATTTCCACAACATAAATTCATATATGCTCAAAAGTCTTTACTGAATATGTGTCAAAGTTTTCTTTTATAAATTATTTTATATTGCTTATTTAGAAATAAAGTTTTGAAATAATCTATACCTACATGTAATCAGTTTTAAATTAAAAAAACACAATTTGCTAAATCTAAATTGAAATTTCTTTTTTGGATCATCACGACTGCAAAGTTCTGCTTGGATGTATTATTTAGCAGGATATGACACCACAAGTGTCAAGGATTCATCATCTGCATGGTTAAAATGTATCTGATAATTTGAATGGACTTAAACTGCCCTTAGTTTTTCTTTGGTTTCCGATGCATGGAGAATACATAGTGAAGAAGAAAAATGGCTTGAAAATTAGCGTTATTCACAATCGATTCCACAATTTTCAGCAACACTATTAGCATAAAATATTTTATTGAAATCAAGCTCCCCTGCTTTATGAAATAAATAATTTGTGAAACTCTGAGTTTTGAACCTGTATTTTACTGAACTTAATTATTATGTACGTGGCAGGATCAATCAGTGTAAATTCACAAAGACGCTGTTCAGATGGGAGAAAAAGCAGAACTGTCTCTTACTAAATTATTGACAATATCCACTAACATTATTAATAACAACATCACAGAACCTAACTTCAAAAAATCTAAACCAAACCTTTACTGAAATTACTTGTGAATAGCTCTTTGATTAATAATGAATACATTCTTGATTATGTGCTTTTCAATCATTTTCGCACATCAATTTTAAATTTTAATAATAGTGTAAATAATAGTGTAAATTACTGTTCATCCTAAATAAATATAAATCTTCAGAAATGCATTTGTTTGCTTCTTTAATTTTCTATTACAATTGCTGGGTGACAAAATTCAGCTTTTTGAAAGATTATGAGGCTGACTTGTTTATGATAATTTGTATTTTTTAGCATAGCAACACTTCATATTTAGAATGAATATTACTTTCGAGAATAACTTGTCAATTAAAACTGTATTCATTTGATCATGCACAACATAAGCCACCGTCACTCCCAGTTTTGCATCCATCTCATATAGTTAAAATGCACAACCATCCCTCGCTGCACTGTTGAGAGAGCTTTGGCGTCTCCGGACGGATGATCATTCTGGGTTAGTGCAGCCCTCAGTGAGCAGTCATCACCTGAAGTAAACTTTTAACCTCAACGCAGAGATGATAAGGACAGCCAAATGCTTTTCGCTGCCTTCTTTTCTTTTATCTGGCTGCTCTTGTTGAGCTCCGTCTGCCTGACTTATCTCAGCTGCACATCTCAAAGGAAGCATAGACCTGAGCCAAGACTCTGGAACTGGGCCAAAGTCTCTCACACAAATCTGGAATATCTCTGAGCAGAAGGCGTATGAGGATAGGCAAGAGTGTGCGTCAGCGATAGAGCGCGTGTGTGTTAGCCCTGGGCGATCTCATGCAATGTGATTAAATTTCACTTTTAAGTCTAACAGTCTTTACAGTTGTGGCCTGCTTCTTTTACTTGTACTTTCCAACTCGCAGTACCTTGTTTTACAATTATTATGTTATTTTCTTTCTATAATCTAAACATACAACTTACTGGCATTGATTAGAAAATGACAGACACTTCCAAAGAGTAAGAAATGCATTACTACTGATAACATTTTAAAAACACATCGGGAGTACAGAGATCTAAAACAAAACATTAGTTTCTGTTTCCAAATTTGTAAACAGTCTGTCTATCCATCCATCCATCTATCCACCTGTGATTGGATCACAGGGGTGACATCAGGCATCCCTCTCTTCACCAACCCTGTCTAGCTCATTGCAGGAGCAGTGGAATCCTTGGCTAGATTGGATATAAACCCCTTCAGTGAGTTCTGGACCTGCCCTCGGTGCTCCTCCCTGTGGTATATGCCTCTAAAGAGAGGAGAACAGGAGGCATCCTGATTAGATGCCTGATTCACCTCACCTGATACCTTTCAACAGGGATCCAATGCCTCTACTCCCGGCTCCCGCTTCTCACCCTGTGAATGAGACCAGCGACTCTTTGGATAAAGCTCTTTTCAGCCACTCGTATCCGGGAAGAAATCGGACGACCTTGCACAGATTACAGAGACGGGCAACGCTGAGCATCTGGTAGTTGAGCCTTGTCATAGCATGGGCCTCCGACCTGCTGGATGTGACACTGAGATCTGGTACCATGTGGTCAGGTGGTGGTCCATTAGCATATTTTTATTCCTATTGCAGGTCAATCTGTCCTTATCTTAATTTATGTTGAAAATGTGACTTTTAACCCTGTACACACCCTGTCTGAACAAGACTTGATTAATCTAACAATGATTCAGCCACATCCAAGGTCAGTGAACATTTCCATGTGCACTTTTCAACCACATTCAATGTTCCTTAAACATAAGGCAGTGTCTTTTCAATGGATTTCCATCACACTTCTGCAGAAAGAGATCATAAATGTTTCGCACTAATTAGCCCTCTTTAACCGTATCAAGGCTCTAAGTTCTCTACTATTTGTTTTTTAATGAAGCATGTACACGTATTCAGTGCTCGCTGTTATGTATATGTCTGCTTTTTAAACAGCTGAGTACATGGAGATGCAGTAGCACTAAGGATCACCCCTCAAACTGAATCCCACCCCCATGATTCCTGTATAACATGGACGCATCAAACAGGTATCACTGTAGCAACCTTAACAGGCAAGGTAGAAAAAGGAAATTAAAGTGCTTCTCCGGAATAATTTTGTTGTTTAAGACAACAGCCTTGGGGCAGAAAACAAGTCATTTATTTGCAGCGTGCCACCCTGACAATAAGGTGGCCCTGAGGGAAATGAGCTTTCACTAATGACTGCTAATAGTTACACATGGATACACAGCTGTCATTATTAAGTCACAAGCAGCGAGAGGTCTTTTGGAGCTGTCTTTGGAGAAAAAAAGACTGCTTTATGTGCAAAATACAAACACAGGAGAAAATTAGGGTGGAAAAAAGCATTGTCATAGTTATCATTCAGGAATGTTCACAGAAGCTGTCAGAGACTTTTAGCACACAAAAAAAGAGGGATATATGACTTAGGAGCCTATTTGTTTCTATTCAGTTAACACAACAAACCAGCAGGAAAAATATAGATCGTTTTCACTTTTCTTTCTTTTTTTTATCTGATTACTGTTTATTTCTGTCTTAAATTGATCGTAATTATTCTCTCAGAGGGACTTAAAGAATGGTGATGAAACAGGTGAGAAAGAACAATTTGATGCATAATTGTTTTATACGGTGTTGTGAAAAAAGTATTTGAAACGCTACACATTTTTTCTCCTTTTGCATTTTAATCTTCCTTCAAACTATTTCAATGTCAGACAAAATCATCCATCCATCCATCCATCCATCCATTCATTTTCTTCCGCTTATCCGGGATCGGGTTCGCGAGAATAGCAGCTTCAGAAGGGAGGCCCAGACAGCCACTTCTTCCAGCTCCTCCAGGAACCCCAAGGCGTTCCCAGGCCAGCCGAGAGACATAGTCCCTCCAGCGTGTCCTGGNGAACACCTCACCAGGGAGGCGTCCAGGAGGCATCCTGACCAGATGCCCGAGCCACCTCAACTGGCTCCTCTCGACATGGAGGAGCAGCGGCTCTACTCTGAGTCCCTCCCAGATGACCGAGCTTCTCACCCTATCTCTGAGGGAGAGCCTGGCCACCCTGCAGAGGAAACCCATTTTGACCACTTGTATCAGTGATCTCATTCTTTCGGTCATGACCCAAAGCTCATGACCATAGATGAGGGTGGGAACGTAGATCGACCGGTAAATTAAGAGCTTCGCTTTTTCTCGCAGCTCTCTCTTCACCACCACGGACAGGTACAACGGCCACTTCACGGCAGACGCTGCCCCAATCTGCCTGTCGATCTCCCGCTCCCTTCTTCCCTCATTCGTGAACAAGATCCCCAGATACTTAAACTCCTCCACTTGAGGCAGAACGACCCCCGACCTGGAGAAGGCACTCTACCCTTTTCCGGCTCAAAACCACGACCAAGTCCAAGGCCAAGACAAAAAAAATATTTCATTTATTAGGGGGGGAAGCTAGCTAATCTAGCACTATAAGTATACAATCCCTATGATGATGTAACTGATGTTATCAGGAGGAATTGATAACTGTGTTTATATCACAGTGGGAGATTTTATTTTATTTTTATTTCAGCTACAAATGGGGGTTTTCAAGCATAAAAAGCCTATGTCAGATCATCCAAAAGTATGTTCATTGTATTTAAGTCCGTACTTTGACTAAGCCATTTAGTTTAAATCATAATTTGAAAACAGTTGTTTGTATTTAATCAGTTTATCTTAAACGGATGATCTACAACATCTAAATGTGACACAAAAGTGAAACACGAGACATCTCTGAAGGTACAAATAGGTTTTAAACATTGCAGAAACTGACGTTGATCATAAGGGTTTCAAATATCAGTCCCAATTGTGAAGAAACAGAAATGTTTACATTTTCCAATGTTAATCCAACCATACAGAAAAGGTTAATGTAGGCAGGATCCTGTCAGAGCCCCTCAGGCTTTGATCTGTGGGCAAAAATATCTCGATGTTTAACCTTTAGGCTTGGCAGTTAATTAGGTTTGTGTTTGCAGAAAAGGAAGCGAGGAGGAAAATAAACTGTTTGTAAAGTCTAACCTATCTGTGACTCTGGATTTAACACCAAACCCTCATGGATGCACACAGGCCATCAATACAATTGATCAATTTCACAACAAACACAAGAAGTCTCTCAGAAGCCCAGAAAAAAATGCATTAATAAAATATCACAATTACTTCTTTTATTTATGACCTTAACTTCAAATGCTTCTAGTCCAGCATTTGAAGTAACAGCATTACTTCAAAAATGTAGCCTGTAAAGGGCTAAGTTCAGATCAAAGAAAAGTGAATCCTGACAACTATTTGAGTTATTGTTTCTGCTTTTCCATCCACAGTATGAATGACAACACCAGCAGTGTCTTAAATCTTTAACCAAGACCTGTTTCAGAAAAATGGAGCTCCATGAAATGGACTCCCCATCTCCAAAGGCACAAGGCAATTTCATGCTCCACCACAACTCCAGGGAACCTCAGCAGTGAATGTCACCTCAAGGTTAACAGCCTAAACTTAAGGAATATCTTGGAAGTCCAGTGGGGCAATAACAGCTGTAAAATCCAATCTTAAGTTTGTTAAAGTAAAAAAAGAGTTTTAATGAGCCAGCATTGAAGGAGTGGAGAAAACATCTTCCTTATTTTTTTTCCATTTTTTTTGCCTGCTCTGTGTCGAGCTAAGCTGTTCCTGTTGTTATTGATACTGACGGCTACAGAGTGTGAGTACTCAGTCTGTTGCCAGCCTACTCACTAGACTAACAGGAATGAATAAATCAAAGGAGCAGCAAAGATACATATTTGTTCAAGCCAGGAAACTTTTTTTCTCTGCAAACAAGCAGAGCAAACCAAAAACATTCTGCAGTTTTGGTTTGTTGCAGGGACGGTTAATTAGTAAATACCTTTGCTCTATTATCCACCAACCTGAGAGAAAGTTACAAAGAAGGTATTTGGATAAGAACAATATTGATTGATAAAAATTTTTTAATTAAAATAATGATTTTATACTGTTCTTAGTAGAAACTGTCTAAGTTAAAAACAAGCTTTATACAGATCTTTCTAAATGTATTCATACCCCTGATACAAACAGCCAACCTAAAGGAAAACCTAGAGCAACTAGTTGCCTTCAGACTTCACCTAATTAGCAAGTAGAGTGTAGCTGTGTGACATTTAATCTCAGTGAAAACACAACTATTCTCTGAAGCCCTCAGATGTGTCTCAGGCAGATTAGTTAGCAAACAGCATCACAAGGAGCAAGGAACACACCTGACATGTCAGATAAATTAGAAAACTACAACTCAAACAAAGACAACTATTAGCTGTATGTTCCACCAGTCCTTTTTCAGCCTGTCTGACTGATCTTTAGCTATTTTTTGTAAAGAAAACTGTGTAAAAGTTCAGAGGGTTATTGCAGGGATCTTATGAACCCAGCTGGTAATTTCACTTTTACTATGCAAAGATCTTAAACTGCTTTAATTTTGTGGCTAATTGCATCTACATCCAAAGTAATATTCAAATTATAACTGTATATTGAATACATGTACAACATTTGTAATTGACATTAGAAATGTACATCAAAGGTAACTTGATGTTTCTTGGGCAAAACGTATTGATTCATTGTTTAATGTGTCTTGTATATTTTAAACAATTAGCATTTATTGCTGTCATTTTTTTCACTCTGTTTAAATAGATTTTTCAAATGTATGTACTTTTAATGATGCAATGATTGGTTAAATAATTTCTTTAGTATTGTTTTTTACCTTTATTTTGATTGTTATGTTCTGTCTTTAGTCTATTTAATCAGTAAAATGAATTACAGATCTGTATTGTTGTTTATTTTATTACTTAGTTGTATATGTTCAGCCTTGTCATTTGTTTTTATTAATCCATACTCTGTTTGAAAGGTCTTCATAAGATCACTTTAGTTATTATTAAAATAAATACATACACTGGTCTGCAGAAGGGCACAAGGCCCTTTTATGTTGGTGCACTTCCTTCTCAGAAGTGCAAGTTATCTCAGAAAGCACACGCCAGAATATCAAATGTATTTTGCCTGAGCCCGGTGGATTAGTGTTAAAAATAATCCAGATGCCCCATATTTTCTAAACAAATCACGGAGTGATGTAACAAAAAAAGAAGAGATTTCTGCTACTTTGAAGTACTGTGCAGCTTCAGGACCACGGTCAGCACCACAAAGAACTCCAAATCATCACAAATGCACACATGTTAAGAATTGCAACAAATCGAGGATGAAGTAACTTGGATAAGAAATTATCCATGTTTAACTGAGACACACAAAGTAATCGCTCAAACCAACCACAAGGCAAGGATCTTCAGACTTATCTGCAAAAAACATGTTTAAGTTTCACTCACTTTCTAAAGGAAAATTGCCTAAAAAGAGTATTTTGGTATCATTACAATCTGTCAGTATGGTGCAAATAAACAACAACAAGTGTCTTACATCCTCATCTTCCCGTAAGCACTTTTTCCTGTACTGGACGTGAGCTCGGCCCTCGGCTCCCTGGTGAGGTGACTTGGTTCCGTTCTCCTCGTCTGCGCCCTGTCCTCCAAGAAGGTGGCTGGCCTCAGGTGGGTGCGGAAACGAATTGGTCGTATTGATCTTCCCGGTGAATCTCTGATACAGCGAAGCCATGTCGGTGCTGCGTTTTGTTTTTTTAATCAGGTTAAAAAGCACTTTACAGCATGGCAGGGCTGCGGATGAGTCTTGCGTTGTTCGTTTTGTATTAGTTTTTTTCGAGCGCTTTAGGAGACGCGAGAGAGACAAAAGGCAAGGCAGTTTTACCTCTGATAAGATGAGAATGTTTGGCTTATTATTAGGCGCCCGCAGATGGTATTGGCAGAGGACAAACAAAGTGATGAACCGATAATAAACTGAATCCTTTGCAGACGTCCTTTCCCCTTTGTCCAGGCGCACGGCGGATGGTCTCTTGAAGGTGTCAATAGTTGCCCTCTTTTGTATTCAGAACACGTTGTCTCCTGTCTTCAGTTTCCTGATACCTCCTCACAGCCAGATAGCAGGCGGAAGCGCTGAGTTTCCATCAGATATTCGATCCTCGGCAGACCCGGAGGGATTGTCCAGAAAAACAAAAGAGCGGAAGATAATCATTCGTCTCTTTTGGCTCTAATTTTCCATCGCTGCTCTTATGCACAGGAAGGGAGGAAAAAAAATTTAAAAAAATAAAAAAGTGTGAAGGACGCAGAGAGAGCCTGGCGGTATTCTTCCCAGACGCGCTGTGCATGAGAAGTGACCTGCACGGAGAAGAGGAGCCGCTTTTGCTGCCGGGTGTCTGCGCGCCGCCGAACGCGCAATCACTCACCAAATAGTGCGCGGTGCCTCCGAATGCGCTTTCATTTAAATGCTCTGTTTAACAAATGGCATTTGTTAATGCTTTTTACGTACGTGGGGGCTCGACTCTCCCCTCGCCCGGCTTTCTTCAAAAATGATTGCACGGAGTCCCACAGGACGGAGCACTGGTGCCTCTCTGTGGCGCTACGGGGTGATCACACACCTGGCAGGGACTCTACTTAGGGTGTAAAAACAAAATATGCTGTTTTTCTTTTACTTATCGTTTGACATAAATGCTGGTTCCAAAAGTATGCACATTTCTTGGACTTTTTGGTTTTGCGTGAAACCTAAAATGTTAAAAAATAAAAAAATTAAATAAAAAATCTTAGGACTTTAATTGATAAACCATCACAAACTACCAGAGAGTAAAGAGGAACAAGAAAAGCAAGATGATGCCCGGTTTTCAGAACTTTTCACTTGAAAAATATGACAAGTGTTGCAAGCATTTCTGTTCAGGCACTTTTAAGTCTGATCATTTCTGCCCTTCAGAGGTCAGTTCATTAGTGGAGAACAAATGAGTGTCAATCTCTGTATAAACACATCTTTTCTGCCAACACATCAAAGGACCCCTTTTGAGCACAACTGTGACCTAACAGCATTGTGAAGATTAAGGCATACAACAGACAGACCAAGGTAAATATGTTGAGCAGATTACAAGTTTAAGGCCTAAAACAATATCCCAACCTGTAACAATGGTCCTTTAAACATCTCACAGAGTTCAGTCCATCATGTGAAAACAGAGTATCACACAAATCTAAACCTACTAACACCCTGCATGCACCTAAACTGGTAGACGAGTCATGAAGTTGATCAGAAAAGATTAAAAATACATGTTAAGATTTGGTGGAAAACTAACACTGTCCAGCAACAAACTGCAAAGGGAATCTGATCAAAGTTAATCGGAAGCTGGTTGGAGCTAAATGCAGAAAAGGGAAAAAAAACCAGCAAAGAGGCTGTGAATCAGGTTTGTGGTTGTTACATGACGAATGTTATTTAGATCAAAAGGTATGAATACTTCTGCAAAGCACTGTAGAAAAAAGCAAGTCCTATGAGAGTAAAGAAGAGATCAAACATCCTCCCAAAATAACCATAAGTGATATTTTTGAATCCTGTGCATGTCAGCTAACATAAAATTGTAGTTGCACTAAATACTTGTTGACATACTTTAATTGCTCCACACATCTCTTTCACCTGTTATTTTAGTCAGCTCACACCTGCATGTCATTCAGCTCAGAATACAGCAAGTGATTTCATGCTCAGAGACGCCCGCTTCTATGTAACTTTCTAATAACGGCCTTTAGACGGGAAGGAAACGGTGGGGGTGAGGGGGTTGGGTCAAAATGTTAGAATTTCTGCCATCCCTGTCATGAATGACCCAGGCCGACATCCAGGCAGCCTCTCACTGTGTGATGGCTCACAACCTATCACTCCACTCGAGCCGAGCTGTATTTCTGCGAAATAGGTCATCTTCACGGGGGCACAACTTCAAAAGCCGCACTTAAAGAGCAGCTCAAAAGACTTTTTGTTGAATGCCACTGCTGCGGGTCTGCCATTAGGTGAAATCAAGTTTACTTTGCAATCGTTCGCAGAAGAGGTTATTGAGATGGAGCAAGTGGAGCGGTGGAGATGAAAATATTCTGTTTTGAAGTGTGAACAAAGCGGGAGCTTCCATTAATTTTCTTTTATAAACGCAGAGTCGTCTTATGCTCCGTGAGGCTCATCGATTCTGAGATTGAATAATGAATGTAACCCAAGTAAAAGGAAATGGGTATAGAATACGGAATATATACGTTTGAAAAATGACAACAAATCCTCCCATCGTCCTTCCTGTTGCTTAAACCAATTTCCCCTTGATGCATGAAAGAGTATATATTTCTCTGTATGCTTGTGTTGTTTTGAGAACTGAACATCTTTTGGCTTCCTGCTGTCTCCCCTAACCACACTCCTGTTCCCTGTCATTATTTGTTCCTCTGGTTCATAAATGCCTTTCTCAGGCCCGTGCGCCCCTGGGAAATAGGTCCGAGCCACTTGACATCCACCTCGGTCTCTCTGATAGATGTCCTCCAATCTCCCTCACCTTGTTGGGGAGCTATTGTGAACTGCCTGACTGCGTTAACGCTCCCCTCAGGACCGAGCCAGGGAGCCAGAGCTCAGCTTGACTTCCCTATCGCCGTGTAACAGATGGAACAGCCGGCTGAAGCTATGTACTCTCACAAACACCGCTGCAGTCAAGTCCTGCATTACGGGTGGTGGAATATTTGGAGAGGCTTGTAATAAAAGCTATAAAAACGACGACGGCAGTGGCTTGTGTAATGCCTCTGCGGGTAGCCGACGGCAGTGGTTGAAGCTGGAACAAACTACGACCTGTGCAACAGCGTAATTAAATTTCCTGCACACACCAGATGCATTTTAATCTGAGTGATAAGGTGCGGCATCTAAAAGCTTTATGACATGGCAAGTGAGAGCTTTATGAGGCTTTTCAATACGATGAATTCCCCGGGGTGAGTTAATTTTCTGTTGCAGTGAAATATTCATACAAGTGTTACCGGGAAATCTACTCCAGGACTGCAAAAGAAAAAGAAACAAAAAGTAAAGTTTTCTTGTAATTCTTGAAATCAAATGATGATTTGATTTCAAGAATTCAAATCATTCTCCAGGACTGCAAAAGAAAAAGAAACAAAAAAGTAAAGTTTTCTTGTAATTCTTGAAATCAAATGATGGTGTGTGTGATCACGTTACTGCTCACAAGCAAACCTAGATCTGACTTTTAACTTAGAAAGTACTGCTTTCTTTCACCTTGAAATTTCCTTTCCAGACTTAAATCCAGTGAAGGAAGCCTTTTAGTTCTCTAGTTGGTGTCCCAGATTCTCCAAAATCTGAGAAAATACTTTGCTCTGTGTTATTGTACATTCTATTTATATGAAAGCTGAGAAAAACCCACAATTTGTTGTGAGAAAATGTTGTTTGAATGGTTTGCTACGGTATGTCTGTGTTTGTCTATTTATGTGTAAATCGGTCTAAGATTTCTGTTTTCTTCCATCGACGTTGGACGTGAGTTAAGAGCTGAGTTATAGATTATTTCCATTCCTTCCCCTGGCAGCTCTGGTGTTGAACGCTGACAGGTCCAGAAGTTTCTAAAACTTTGATTTCCTCCTCTGTTTTTTCTCTCTTCTCTAGGGGAAAATAAATAAGCTGTAAAACTCATTTTCTTTGACTCCTGAGGGACCAAAGACTCTTGATAAATTATAAACCTCTACTAAGAAAAAAAAAACGCTTTTACAGTCACAGTTGTGTAAATTAGTTTGGATGTTTTTATTTATCACTGTTAGATTAGATTAATTACTCACTCCCACTTCTCCTTTATTCTCTTAATGGTATTTTGTTGATGTCTTTACTTTAGTGATGATTCTGCAAATGTGGAATACATTTTCAAATTGCAAGGGCAACTTTTGATGTTGAGCCTGATTGCTTTATGAGCATTAAGGTCATTTCATGTACTTTAACTATGCTCCAAAGAACAACAGATAATATGCAGGCCGGTGCATAGAATGTTTGTTTTTTTTTTTTCAGAGAAGACAAAGTTAAGTTATAAAACTTTTAAAAACATTATTAGCAATGTTCATTATCCAATAACATAAAACACAAGATAGTGTAATACACTTACAACAGGCACATTGATGAATTTTGCATAAACTGAAATGCCTCTACTTTCGCCTGTTTTGATTTGCATGCAGCTCAACACAACAAAATGACATAAATTAATTAGACGGGGGGAGAAAACAGATCAATCAGGTCGTGTCTGCAGGGACTATAGTAATATTTAATTTCCTCTGAACATCCCTCAGATGAACAAGAAAATTACCAAACCCTCTCGCTACACGTCGCTGATATATTGGCTTTCCAGCCCACCATAATCACATTTCTGCACAATTTTCCATTTGGTATTAGGTGGACTCTAATGATTTTCCTTAATGCTGAACTGAGCCAACCGTGGCAAGAACTTTTTTTTTCTATCATCCTTCGGCATGTGTGTCGGATTATAGTCTCTTCTTTACTCCAACCTGGACACATGGACTTTTATCTTCAGTCCCCAGCTTACCCTCAAACTTGATGGAAGTGAACATAAAACCACCTAAATAGTGAAGTCAGTCAGTTGCATCCAATTGTCAGAGTTTAATGATGCCTGTTCCTTCGTAAGGGTACAAAGAATTAATTTTATTAATGATTGTGTAACAAGAGTACAACTTTCAGCTGTTTAAAGAAAGAAAGGATTTTTTTTATTTGCTTATTTCAAAAATGTCAACAAAACCACATTATGTGAAAAAATATTAACAGCTCGCGATCTCAACCCCGACAGCTCTCCTCTCCACAAATTCAAATCATTTTCTTGAGAAAAACACCTCTCAAATGGAAATGTGTCAACAGGATGTGCAGCTGCTTATCAGGAACTCAGAAAATTATGGCTAGAGCTCTCTTACCTTCCATATAGATTCTGCAGTGCTTGGAGAAGTGGATGTGATTTGTGAAACAAACAGGTGAAAAAGAAGGAGTTCTTCTCACCCACCATAGACAGTCTGCTTTCAACAATTTCAACCCAAAGATCATGATACAAGGAAAGGGTAAAAGCAGAAGGCTAAGCTACACAGTTTGCGGCATGACTTTGGCAGATAGCTCTAGCAATGAGTCAGTATCAAGACCATTGAAGCAATCGCAGCTGTTGGTTG
Organism: Micropoecilia bifurca; assembly: GCA_903067075.1. Taxonomy (NCBI): domain Eukaryota; kingdom Metazoa; phylum Chordata; class Actinopteri; order Cyprinodontiformes; family Poeciliidae; genus Micropoecilia; species Micropoecilia bifurca. The sequence goes on from CAEGAF010151041.1 coordinate 32,424, forward strand.
TGAGCACCGGTTTTTGTATGTCTTCTGGAGTATGAAACATCTGTTGACATAAGCAGCTTTTCCAAATAAATCAATGACTGCTCTTTACAAACCTTCCCCTTCCTTTTTTCCCATGATATATAGAGCTGCAGCAGCAACACATTTCTCAGTGTCTGAGCTTAATAAACAAAGTCTGCATGTAAACATTTTAACATCCCCTTCCATCCATGTCTGTAGCTTTAGCTTCAAGGGAGTGAAACACTTGTTGTGGCAAAATGAACTGAGGATCGACTTATTGAATCTGAGAGATAATATTTTCGCAGCTACATCACTGTAATGCGGGTTACCTCAAAATATATGAAGAAAAGTGAGCTGCTTCCAAACAATTACAGCATGAATTACTAATGACAAGTCTTTTGTTGACCAATTTGAGGGGTGTAAGACAATAAAGCTTGCATCTGGCTAAAACAGTAACAATGCTGGTCGGAACAGGAGCAAAAATCACATCTGCAAGAGTTCTTTTAAATACCTGGGTAGCATCCTTCTCTAATAATTCAGTTCAACTTAGTTTATTTATATGGCACCAATTCATAATTCATGCCAAAGCACTTTAAAAAAATCTGTTCAATCCAATTGAATTTCTATTTGATCTATTTGATCCTAGTTATCAAAAACAATGTTGTCATGTTTAGTTTATTATTCAAATTGGTTCAAAGATGTTTCCATCTAAGCAAATCCAGCAGATTTAATCAAGTCATTGATTTGCAGCATTCACGCTTTCTGGACACGCATGTGGTGACAGTGGACAGTTGCTTGAACAACAGACTCCTCATTAGCAATATTTCTCCTGAGTTCTCCCCCTAACTTGACAAATAAATATTTAACTTGTGCACTCACATTTAACAAGGGAGAGTTTGATGTTACTTTTTGTTTGGTTTGCCATTTTCTATATGTATTAATACCAAATTTCAGTGTTCTGTTTGTAAGATCACTTTTAACCAAATGTTTAATTATGAAGCTCTAAAACAGGAGTTGTAATGTATGAGCAAATAAAAACCACATCCCAATTGCATGTTTGCATGACGGCACACTTACTCAAGCAATACAAACCCACGAACATAGATGTATCCTTTTTTTATGGATTTCATCAAAGATTTTCTGCAAGTTAATGAAAATAACAAGATTTTACAGCAGATGATATTTATGACTCACAATAAATCCATAATTTTCTAAGCCCTGTGTGCATTTATTTTTATTTTTTTATTTTGCATCAGCATGTTGCCTGTTGGAATCTTATCTTCCACGCAGGATAAGTGCAACATATTCCAAATGAATAGGAGTTATGCACTGAGCCCAAATTGAAATGGCAAAAGATAAGTCAGCAAGGAAATGAAGTTTAATGCTGGCTGATGTTGTATGAATAGACTTTGACTGGCTTTTTTTAAGCAAAGTTGTGGATAGTGGTGGATGGTGAGGAAGAAAAACTAAGAAAGAGTGAGAGAGCGACCAGAAATTAAAAAAAAACAAAAAACAATTTTGTCGTATGTGAGGAAAGGAAGTATGCATAACCAAGGGATGGGCGTGAAAGTGTTTGTGATGAATGAAATGAAAAAGCTTGTATTGCTAGAGTGAGGCACAATCTAAACTATTCTGCATCTCCTGATTTTTCAGTCGCAAACAGCTATTTTGGTTTTCCCCTGTGCTTGAAAAATATGTTCTCTGATATAAACAAATCCCATCAATATCACACTGCTGCTCTGTCTGAGATTTTTTTTACTTCAAAGCTTTTATAGCAACAGCAAAAACACTTCCAGGAAATTCTCTTTAGTTATTCCAAACTTCCTCTGTGCATCAATTTCTCCCTGTTTGTCTGCCAAAACGAGACCAATGCTTAGTCTAAATTTCTCAAAACAAAGAATGAAAGTGTGTTTTAATGTTTCCTTTAACGTCTCAAGAATTTGTATTACACAAACCCCTTTCATTCAATGCATGCGCGCAACTATGCGCAACTTTTGCCCAACATGTCCAGTCCTCGCTCAAATCATTAAGTGGCGGTATCACAAAGAATAACAATGAGGCGGGTAGGTGTTCTCACAGCATATGTAACCAAGCCTTCATTAGAAGTCGGCACTGGAAAGCAAACGTAAACAACAAGCATTTGTCAATCAGGATCCTCAGAGGGGGACACCGGGACCCACTGCTCTCCTCCTGCCTGTCCACTTGTTATCAAAAACAGCCAGCAGCCTTTTTTTGTCAGCAGCAGGAGACTCACCCATAAATACAGACATTCCCCCACAGCGTGCTGTGCATGCTAAAAGGGCCCCTTACCCTTCTGGAAGAAGTGCCGGTGTCTATCTTCAGCTGGGTGGCAATGAGGACGGACATGTTGAGAAGTGCCAATCGCAGTCCCCCCTTCCTGCTCTCCCTCCTTTTGTGCAGTGAAGTTTGGGGGCTGCTGGAGGTGTCTGAGACACAACCCCTCCTCTCTCCCTCTGTTCCTTCAACTCCAGCCCTCCCCTGCAGCTTACAAGCAAGGGATGACCTGGGGGTCCAGAAGCCCAACCACAACACTTTTTCCTTCCTCTGCGCTGGGTGAATCAATCACACACATGCTGGCATTGCCTACACAGAAGGGAGGGGGGGCGTTGACGGGTTTAGGATAAGGAAGAGGGAAGAGGAGGAGGGTCCGTCTCATCTGCTGAGGCTGCTCCAAACACTACTTATCTCTCTGGTCCTTACTACACTCCTTCTCTTTTTTCAGCTTTACTCTCACACATAATCGTAAACTCTCTTAGCAAGAGTTTTCACAGAACAAAATGGAGTTCAATGTGAGAAAGGCTTTCTTTCTCCCTCCCTTTCCTCTACAAACACACGCACACACACACTTAGTAATGGGGCTCTAACCATCAGAACCAATACTGCAAACTCTGCATTTTTCCCTCTGTGTATCCTCGTCCTGGTTGTTGTGTTTATCAAATGCTGGTGTATGCACATCAAAAAAAAAAAAAAAAACAGATCAATTCAGCCGGTTTTGCAGCTGGGTTTTGATTAGGCACAAGTAATATTTATGCCGCCTGTCCTTCACATCATAAAACACGCCTCCTCCCTTCCTTCTCCCAGTCACACACAGCCACTCATCAAGTCATGCTAACAGGACAGGAACCTGGCAAAGGAAACACATCTGATTTATATATGGTGCATTTATGTCTTGTATATTGAAATTTTCAGGGATGAAGTTGACTAAGCGGCTCATTCATCTAAAATTATGCCACCACCTTAAGAGATGAAGAAACAAACATTTCTTAATGAAAACTCAAAAATCACTTCGCCTCTTTGGAAAGTGGAAATGTTGGAGGCTGCTTGGATAAGTACTGATAACTCATTAATTCAACAGCATATATCAATATTTTTACAACTTTTAATTACCTTCAGGCTTTTAGCCTGAATGCAGTTAGGAGAAACTCACACGCCTCTCATGGAGCTGCATAGAATGGAGAAAAATGTAAGAGGGCATAAAGAAAAAGTAAGTTGAGAATCATAACTTTATACGCGACGCCGTACTTGGTTATTAGCACATAATACAATGGATGTCATGAAAGTAGAAGTAGCAAATTCCCCTGCTCAAATTCAGCTTAAGAAAATGAAGATTTATATGGCAATCCAGTGCGGAGGAGAAAGTCAGGAAAAATCTTGCCTGCTAAACTAATGAGAGCAGTAGCATAGAGAATCAAACAAACCAAAACTTTATGGACGCATTTAAAAGTCTTTATGTTGTGTCCCATATTGAAAAAGACAACTTGATGCTAAATCTGTTTATTTAAAATTCCAATGCACTAGTTCAACATGACTTCTGGTGTTTTGTAACACAACATTGTTATTTTGTCACTCATAGGTATGCATCAGTGTGTTCCGCACATTAGAATAACTTATCTGGTTTGAAAACAACGGAGTGGGTGATTATAGCTTGTTTATGTTACACTGTTTCAAAATTTGTAGGTTTTATGAGACTGAAATGTGACATTTGCCCTTCAAAATGTAGATTTAAAAATGGGTGAGTCACAAAGCTTCCCACAGACAAACTCTCTCCTTCACTCTCAGAAGAAATGGACTCAGAAAACACATCACTCCTCAGACTGTTGCTGCCATTTAACCATTTGCTTGCACATTAAATAAGCCTGGAACAAGAGAGCACACACCAAAGTGGGGACATTAAAGTCCTTGCATATTGCAAAGTGCAACCTGGATTTTTAACACTCCCATACAGAAATTGTATAATTTTATGGCCATGAGCAAAATGTTCACTATTTCAGCATGACCTTCACAATCACTCAGCAAAAAAGTGAATTACAATAAAGTTTGAGGCGCCAAACTTTTTTTATTTCACGGACAGCGGCATGTTTTATACCCTTAACTGGCTTGGGGTTTCACAGCACCTCATAAATACTTTTATATAAAAAAGTCAGCCAAATCTCTTTTCCACCGTGGCTCATGGGTCCACTTATAGCAGGAATCTCCCTCCCGCAGCTGCAGCAGTTTATCTCTAATGGCTGATGGGTTCATATTTTACGTGCTTGATTCCAACACCTACAACAATCAGTCAACAGCAGCTACGGCTGATAAATAACCCTGCGTATTTACAGATAGGCCGTATAATCACAGAACATAAGACAATAAAAAAATAGAACGAGCAACAGCTGCGCTTTTCTTTTTCTCTGTAAAAAAAAAGGAAAAAAATGGCTGTCATGTAAAGACAAGATAAAGATGAGCTGAAGTTCTTATTTGCATGCACACCACAAGAGATTAGGTTCTCATCACAAAGAGTAATTGCCCAGTTGCCTGTATGGGGAATAATAAAGTCTTTGAGTTCATACAGGACATGGTGGTTATACTTAGAGCCACCGCTGGTAACAAGCCGATTTTATGCCGCCACGTTTCCTCCCGAGGCCTTTTAAACAAGCTCTGCTTTGGTCATCCTCTTTATTCATTTTTGCCACATTAACGGCCCTGACACACACTTCCATGATTATGAATATCGCCGGCTCACAGTAAGTCACTTTAATTGCAATTAGCGTAAAAGGTCAGCGCGGTTATTGCTCCAAAGCATGGAGGTGACGGGCCATTTTATCATACTGACAGAACATTAACAATTCACAGCCTGGATTTCTTCGTGTTTGTTTATTTTTTTTTTTTTTTTTTGCCCCTCACGTTGTTACCTGCAGTCCTTCTCCTTAGGCTGATTCCCACAGTGTGGAGCTGCTGTCAAAGCATTTTAGAAACTGCTGTCACTTAAAAATTCTTATATGTATGGGAAAGGAATCTGTTCCTATTCCTACTTAGAGATTCAAAATGGTCTTGCTTTGCTTTTTTATTAACATACCTCACCTAAAAAATAGCACTTAAATGAGACAAACTCTCTCCATCTTAGAAGGCTTTTCAGAATTTGGATGCTTTTTCACTCCTTTTAGGATAGTCCTTGTGTTTTCTTTACAAAACATTTGCTTTACATTGATATCTTTGGCATAATTGATGGAGTTTACCAAAGGAAAGCATCAAAGTGCGTCCTTAAAATATTCATGTACATTTGAACTTTTTTTTGCATTTTAATATTTTCATTGCATTTTAATAAAATCACAAACTCCAGTTTCAGTTATGGATATCTGAAATGATTTACCAACACAAAGCAGGGCATAAAATGGAGAAAACAATATGCATATTTATTTATTTTCTTACAAATAAAGAAATAAAATTAAGTGTGCATTTACATTGATCTACCTTGAGCTTTGAGTAGTCAGTATCACTCAGTCAATATCAGTGATAGAAATTGCTCCAAAATGCAATCCCTCAATATAACTAGAAAAACTACAGCAAAACAATGTAAAAAGCAAACTGAATATGTCAATATGTATTCAATACATGCTGCTGCCTCTGACATAAAATTCACTCCAGAACAACCCACATAATCCACACAGACAAAGAAGTCAAAGTAATCATTTACGAAACAAAAAAAATACATAAAAATTTTTGTAGAAAGCCTTGTATGGCAATGACAACCTATATAGCCTCATCTAACCAAAATAATTTCCTTCCAGTGGTTCACAGCATTTTTCTTCTTGTTCACAGCAAACTTTAAACAGCCTTTGACAGCCTTTTACTTCAGCAAGTCTTATACTGCGATTGTGCATGGAGACCATTGTGGGTAAGAGCGCCACCAGCTGTTTTAATGGGAAGCAAGCTATTTCAAGGTCTTTCAGAAGCTTTTTGAGAGTTCTTGCGGGCTACTTCAACTTTTTTAATGATTCTTTTGAGTCCTCTGTCAGTAAACTCATGTGGGGTGCCTGATTTCTAGTGAAAGTATGTTCTTTCAAAGTGCATTTCCTGGAACATTTAGAGGTCTAGAAATGCAGCTGTTATCTTTGGCATTGGCATTTTTTGAGGTTGAAAGACGTTTTCTGGAAGTCTCTTTAATTTTTCAACAATCACACCACTCTGCAATTTGTTGGTAATGAGAAACCCTTTTGTGGTCCATCATTTAACATTAAGCCTGATACTGACACTGATTTTCATAAAGCAAATGACTTATTTTGATAAGTTATGTTGATAAGTTAACTTTGCATGCAAAGTTAACGTTGCCCATTTCCCTTAACATAATCTCTACAGCAAACACTGCAGTGGTTTCATCATGCTGTGGGGTTACTGTTTCTTTAAAAGGGACAGGGAAGCTTGTCAGAGTGATTGTTAAAATGAATGAAACATAACATTCCTGGAAGAAAACCTTTTTGAGGCTGCAAAAGAATTAAGACTCAGGTGGAGGTTCATCTTTCAGCCAACCAAAGACCTTAGTCATCCACCCAGAGATACAATCAAATGGTCAGATCAAAGCATAATTACAGTAAATCCATTTGATAATATGTGTGAAAATCTGAAAGACGTAAAGCTTCTTTTATTTCACAAAAATGTAAAACGTCTTGATCAACCACATTTCACTAAAGCAAAATAAAATATCTTAAACTTTGTGGTTATAATAGCAGAAGGCTGTTTGTTGCTCTTCTTCAGTGATTTACCTAAACCTTCAGGTTTAGTCCTTTAAAGACACAAGAACTAATATTTAGTGTTGTGAGAATACCAAAATCCTAAATCTAGAATGTTTTTTTTTCTAAAATGTGTGAACTAAGGTTCGGAATGGTATGAATTTTAAACAAGCAAAATAGACCACTTAATCTTTAAGACGACTTTAGAAGGCAAGCTATTCAGAAATGTAAATGTAGTTCCCCTGTGTATGCTGTTGTCAATTTTGAGTGCTCGGTTTGTGCCGAGTTTACATTTTGACTTCAGAACACTCCGATATGTCCTCAGCCCCGGTCCAGTCTTGACCTTCAGGCAAACTGGAGTGCCCTTCCCTTGCTAATCGAATCAAAAGCTCCAAGCAGCCAAAACTCCACCCAAAGATGCTGCTCTATTTAGTATGCTCTCCGGCTCCAGCTCAGGGCAGGGCAGTGGTGCAAAGATATGAATAGAAAACACATCGACATTTGTCAGAATAGGAATGAGTCGAAGTGTGCATGCTTATCAGCCTCTGCTGTGTTCGTATCATCCAGATGCGAGACCCCAGCCCCCGCACCCCCATCCCTCAAGATGAGCAACTATCTGGTCATCTGTCACAAATGACAGGGACAGAAGAAGACCTTCGCCCCCGGGATCAATGCAGGAGCATGATGGGGTCTGGGATTAAAAGCCTTAGGTGCCAGAGGGTAGCCAGGAGCCGCAGAACCTGGAAAGTTTTTGTAAACAAGGCTCTCATCTGTGCCAGAGCCTCCCCAAGGAGCCAGAACACAGCAATGCAGTTAGTGGTGACAAATGACTGCTGTTGAGTGGTGTTGTCCCTTTCTACCACGCATCCCTGATTGCTTCTCTGTCTACAAATGTCATTCCATTGAACAATGTGCTATTTTTCGTGGCTGCATTATCACCGTCATTGCAGTCATTGGGCAGAATAGGCAGATGGTATCGAAGTAAGCGTTGTGTTTGCGTGCACTTGAGGAAAGAGGAGTCATTCTGTAATGGTTACTATGCTGCTGCATAGGAATACAAACATTCAAATTGCATTGGTTCAATGCAGAAGAACTGAACACTCACCTGATGAATGCTGAGAGCTTCGGAAAGGCTGTTCATTGGTACAAATACAGCTGCATACAAAACCTGTCAGTGTAGCTCCACCCCAGAGAAGCTCAGGTCTCTGAGTCCTTGAGCCACTCTTGACTTGATACAAACTGACTGAAAACTAAAAACTAAACTCATAGTCAAGGTTTCTTTTTTTTTTCCTAATGCAAAAATTACCTAAACCAGAGCCAAAAAGGTGCTATAAAGTATTAGCAAAAACCTTGTAGATGTTCTCAGAAAGCTATGTGCTGCAAGGCATTTTTGCCCGACTACGAGACAGTAAAACGGAAGCGGCTTCGCCACCAGACTGATGCCTCCTGGCCTCTTAATAAATGTAAACAACAAAAATCCCTGTGGAAACCCACTGCTATTTAAAATGTCAAGTTGTCCTCCATCCACCAAGACTGACAGCTCAGTAATAACACTGGAAAATGAGAGTATTTTGTTTCGACGATCCAAAATAAAGCCAATAAAGCCAAGCAAGATCTCATCCAAAAATAGCCGACATTGACTTTAAAAACATTAAACCGAAGGTTGTGGCTCCAGGTTCATTCAGTTTGAACAGCAAACATGTATTGTGAGTGTTGTCTGCAGTAATAATTTAAGTAAGTGAGTTTATAAAACAAGCAAATAAATCATCAGTGGTGGAAGTCAAAAATAAATGAGGTCAAACTGAAAATATTCACATCCATAGTGTAGCGCCCAGTATGCAGATATTAAACATCTATGTCTCAGCCAAGCCACTTCTATATGTCTACACTAAATGATTAAGACTGACACTGAATTTAAGTTTGATCAAATCAATTAAATACAGGATTTTTAAAAAATATTTTCTTGATCTTGTGGTCTTTATTGAAAAGTACATAGAAAGGAAATAGGAAGGAGAGAGGAGGAAAACATGCAGCGAATGGCAGCTGTCCATGTTACACCAGCCACCAAGAACCCTCACTGACTATACACTGGTTAATATCTGCTGCTGCACCGCTTGCTGTTTTCTGGAATAACTTGCCAGTGGATTTTTTTGCATTAAATATTAAAAAGGGTAAAAATCATTTTTAACATGGTGCTTTTTTCCACATACACTGTTTGTTAATTTTTTATGTCTTTACCAAATGAATGCTGTATTTAAATGTGTTCATAAATGTATCTTTGTTGAATTTCTTGATTTCCAAAAGAGCTTCAGGATATATTAAAAACTTTTCAGTTGAAGCTTGATATTCACCCTTTGATAATTAATGACAGATAATGAATTACTTACATAACAAATAACTTGAAACAGAATAAGTAATGAGATCTGATTTTGTTTTGAGCAGCAGCATTACTGTATCAGTTTAATTTTATCATGTAAGAAGCAAGAGGAAATAAAAGGGAGAAAAAAAGCCAAGGGAAATTAATGTGGGTGTATTTTATATAAGCTAACAATAATAGTCTTTGTAAAAAAAAAAAAAGGAGCTATCTTTTTCTCCTTATCTTTTTCTGCAAAGAAACTCAACTAAATGATGCGTAACAAATTTAAGAAATATATTCAAGCACTTATTCCAGAAGCTGTTCTGTCTTGAGAGATGGCTGAGCTGTCCAGAAATCCCAGTCACACTTAATGATTTTTTTTCTATGCAAATTGACAGGAGATTATGGAAGAATATTCTAAGGTATCTTTGAAGACTAAAATTGGTCTCAGAAACTCCAGGAGTCAGGGCTTTTGTGGCATTAAGCTGTGAGTGGTGTGACCAGATATAGGCGCGAGGGTGGAGTTTCTCCTCAAAGTGGTTAAATATGCTGGAATCAATCTGGCTTGTGCAGCGAGCAAGAAAGCCTGATAACGGCGCGGTCTCTCCAGCAGAGGGCAGGCTAACTCTAACCTGAACTGTTCTTCAAAGAGTCCTTAACATCATGTAAAGACAGTTTGGCACCAACAGACTACAAAAGATACGAAAGAACCTCAAACACACAACTTAAAGGAAAAATACATGTTATAATGAATTAAGTGGAAAAACAACAATCTATTTATTCTGTTCATCAATATTAGTATATATATATATATATATATATATATATATATATATATATATATATATAAAAGTTTAAAAATATAGAGCTTAAAACAACCTGTACAACATTGTTATTGTAAAAGCAGCTCTCCATAGCATATGATACGTTTTCATTGAAGTGACATCAACCAGATGAAATTGTGATAAAGATTCCCCAGAGCATCACAAGAAAGAAACCTGATTTTATATGTCAGCATATTTCTGCCCCTTTTGAAATGACAATCGATGTGACTTCTGTGTAATATGAGTTACCTTCCATTTTGTGAGTTGGAAATGACATTATAGCAGAGCTTTGCTGAACCATTACTGGAAACATGAGAGGGGGGGGGTAGTTTTTCCCCACAATATGTTCATTTGTTATGTTTTATTTTGGGTCAAAAGAAAAGGAGAGATATAAAAAGTATACATAAACGAAATGCTCCATGGAGGTGTAGAGCTACACATTTTTAAAAAAAAATTAGCATCATTTACAAACCATAAATTAAAAGTAAAGCTTAGAAATCTTAGAAAAAGTTGCACCAGAATGCGATTTTTCCATCTAGTCACAGAGCCTTTTTCTGCTGAATCGGAATCAAAAAGTTTCAGCAAGTAAAGATAAAATCGTTTTTCTCCCTCATTCCAGCACATGCTACTCTCAGGAAATCTCCTACAGTCTTTGTAAGAACAAAACTGTGTCAACGCTGCATTTCTACAGTCTGATCCTCTTCTTTCACTGGAGATGAGATGCAGCGCTTTATCAACAAGATTTTTTATTTATTTTTTGTCATTCAGTGGATCTTAGATCAAAGCATACAAATTAATTTCCAGCTAAATTGACATGCATCCTACCGTGTCTCCTTTGGGGGATCCCCTGCGGTAGTTTCCCGCACCTGCTGATGAGTTCATGGTCCGACCTGAAACCCGGTTTGCATGGAGAAGAAGAATCAGCTCAAGTCGCCTGAATGATCACGTCGGACTCCAATCTCTCTCTTTTTCTTTCTTTTCTTTTCAGTGGCTCGCTTAAAAACACGCCTACGGTCACAAAGCCAGTTAAACGCGATGGCTTTCGTCTGTAAAAAAAAAAAAAAGAAGAAGAAAACAAACCTGCACAGCGAGGTACACGGGGAAAGAAGAATTGCAACAGCCGCCTGCCAGTGAGAGGAGTCCAACTCTGAGCGACGTACCACCCACCTGTGGCGATGCGTTTTTTTCAAAGTGTTGGCCAATGATAAATTAAAGTATGCGCAAACTCATTCCAGGTACCTGTGCGCGTTTTGTGCATGCGCAAAGGTAGACATTCATCCAAAAGTTCCCACTCGAAAGTAAAGATTTCCAAGAAGGGGGAGGGGGATAAAATCCATAAGGGTTCCTGAAGCCCTGAATTTCAGGTAGGGATGAATTTTCTCCCCAACCTTACTTGAAAATCTAATATAGCTGCTGTGTGTTTGAAAGATGGTGGCAGCTGCAATAATAAACTCTTCTGTTAGTTTATATGTAATCACATTTTTTCACTAGACTTTGGACTTGATGCTTTTCCGAGTTTCTATTTCTGATAGAAATAAGTTACATGCAGCATAAGTAGCCAACAATGTTCACTTTCTAGTGGCTGAATTTTTCTCCACTCCACTCAACCCCTGATAAGCATGATGAATATGCCTGAACTACTCTTCTTTTTTTGGCTCATTGGGCAAGTATTTTGGAATGACTTCATATGAGCTAATTTGTTATTGTTTTTTTGTCATAGAATATAGGACTATTTTATGATAATGAGCCTGAGCTTCTCTGCATAAATTGGTCAAGAATATGAATTTGTTTTTTTATGGCTTATAAGTGATCTAACCTACATACCTACACAGATATCTGTGGTGGAAGCAAATATACTCATGTTTTGTAACTTAAATATCTTTGTAGCCATTTAGAGCCGGATAAAAAGTATCTGTCTCTGTATGCAGAGCGTTAACCCTCTGCATTTATTTTACAGTGACTCCCATGTTTAGCAGGTAATTAGCAGCTTTTAGTCGTGGCTAGTGATTAAAGACAAAACCGTGTCACCTTCTAGCCCCACAGTGGTTAGGATTTCTCCAGAAGCTTAATGAGGTAGAGGATGCTGAAGAGTTATTTGCCGAAAGTAAAGTAAGTGAATTTAGCAAAGCTGAACAAGAAAAAGTAGTGCTTTCTCCAAATGCTAATTATCCTGGGCTGGATAGTTTAAAGAGGTAAGCTATATCAGACAGATTATTGCGTGAAATAAAGCATGACTCTTTACCTGTCCTAGAAAAATATGACTGATATTAAGACCTGATTTTTCTCCCCCCCTCCACACAGATGTTCACAACAACATGAAAACTCCTGCAACTTCTCTGTCATACAGCAATCTGTGCTGTATGACAGAGAGTCCTCAGTAGAATTCATAAAACACTTAAAGAAATGTAAATGTATGCTTTTTCTGTTCATTGTTTTTTTTTTTTAAGGAAAATAAAAAATCACAAATGTCATGGCTGGAGGTATCAAAATGTCTGTGATATGTGAGACAGTGAACTTGGTAACATGAAAGCATTCCTTTCCAATCCCATATCGGTTACAGATCAGCACCATGGACAGCAGCCAGGCAGCACTGTGGCGGCATTAATGGAAGAACTGGGAAGGGTGTTCTGAAGCCACAGGAGACCAATTATAGTTGTTATAGTGTAGTGGAAATGCTCAAGTGGAGTAGAGGTTTCAGACCAGGAACTGAATTACACAGAACACAAATAAATTGGGAGTTCAGATGGATTAAATCGAGTGGAAGAGGCAGAAGAAGGGCACATCTGCATAACAGATGTTATGTCTTTTACTCTTGCTCTTGTTTATGACTTTGTTTTTGCAGTTTTATCAACATGTCAATGAATACACATTTTTGGATTACTCGTGGGAAACAGATTTAAAGCTATATCTACTGATGCATGTGAGTAATCTGCTTTCCTGACAAGTGTAACTGAAAGTTCTGATTAAAATCATCACTGAACTCTCATAACCTTGCTATCAGTAACACATTTGTTTCAGATTAGAGTGAACTGTGAAGCTTCTGCTGCATGTATTAGATCGTGCCTCCGTGTCTGAAAAATACCTCAAATTACCTGAGACTGAGTACAGTACTTGCTTCTATGAAGTGAACATGGAAGCATTTTTTTTTTTCATTTGCCAGCTCAAGAGACATTTGAAGAAAATGTTTTAAATTGCTGCAGTTTTAACATTAATAAATCAAAAATCCAGTAGCTACCCAACATTATTTTTGCAATCAGAATGCATTTCTCCTAAATGTGAGTTATTTATTCCAGCTTCAATTTTAAAACGCCAACAGGAAATAAACCATTAAACCCTTGCTGAAAATCCAATTTCTTTCCCTGTGGGTCTTCCCTTTTTCTCATTAAAATACCAGCAACACTGACCACGGGAACTGTAGGGCCAGCAGAGAATGTTTTGCTTCAAAATGTTTGGCTTAATGAACTTGATGCCTCATTGTTAACATCTGGGGAACAAAAAACAAATGTGGAAAATCAAGTCCTGTCCTGACGAAGACTTCAAAAACTGAACAAAATCATGGCATTGGTTTAAAAAACAAAAAGACATCAATAAAAAAACAAACATATCAACATAATGGCCAGTAAAGGGCTGACATGAATGACCTGACAGCATGCCAGTGTCCTTAACTTTCATTTTCACTCCCACATCTTACCTGGAAGTACTGTTGACACACAGGTCATGTAATGTCTGTAATGCCTGGAGAAAAACACTTTAGCAGGTGAGTCACTTTCCAAAGATCCATTTTGAAAAGAGCTTCAGTACAGTTAATACACATTATCTTTAAAGGTCGGGTGAAAACTGTTTTATTTTCATCCATCAATTATTTCCTATTTTCAATTCAAGTCAAAGCTCAGTTTTTTTTTACTAACTGCAAAAACATTTACAAAAAATAAAATAAAAGTGCCATTCAAGAAGACAAAAATGTTCGGTTTCTGGAAACGAAGATAAATAAAATGATTTCAATCAACCAGCATATATTCATTCAGAGTCTCCACCTTCAGGCGTGCCATGTTTTACAAGTATAAAGATCATCTCGCTAAGAGAAATATGAAAAAAATGAAGGCCAGACTACAATGTCTCAATTCAGTAACAAAACTGTCAAATCGTGACGTTCTTCTTTAGCATGTTGTGTGTGAATTCAGTTTTCTCCAGGATGGGGCACAGCGAGGCTCAGCGGTAGCTACTGAGCTGTTCGGGGTGTAACTCAAAAAGACCTCAGATCTTTGCAGCATATCTGCAGGTCTTCTTTCCTGTCTCTGAGTTAAGCCACAAGCACCACCAATCTATAAAAGACATATTCTGTCGCCTCTAAGCATGCAGGCGTTTCCTGGCAGCCACAAAGTTTGATGTCAGTACCTCATATCAGCCCTGGTCCTCAGTCTTTTAACTACAAAGTTTAATTCCTTATCAAAAGCTATTTTAAATTGTAGAAGGCAACATGTGAAACAGAAATAGCTTTGGCATCTTCAGGGTTTTCAGATTAATTCAATTACTTGTTAATAGACTAGTTTCAGAGACATTTCATTTCATTTTTCAATAACTAGTTCTACCTTAATTTTAATTTAAATTGCATAGCTGAGAATAATGTCAATAATTTATTTATATTCATTCAGTCCATAGATGGAACAAATATGACATTGATTTCCAGGTCCTGGTCAGTATATGGATTCTTCTGATTTTTCTTCTCCTACAAACTCTAAATCAAGACTCTCTTTAAATATGTGAAACCAAATACTACACGTAATCCAATACACCAGAAATAATCCCACATTGACCTGCAGCCTTGCAGTTTTCAGGGCCAAGTCACTGACCTTCCTGCAATTTAATCCAAGCCTGTGGTCAAGAGTAACATGTAAACTTCCTCTCCTATCGTCTTTCACCTGCACATCTCCAGAGAGCTCCTATTTATCACTGACAGCCAATCGGTAATTACAGAGCATCTTTACAAGACTGTATGTCCTGGATTTCTAAGGAAATAATGTGGCTCTTTATGTGGAAGCCTTTCAAGATACTGTAGTGCATTAGTGTAATAAGAACTGAAATATCCACTCTACAGGTAGTGAAATCTCTTCTGCTAAGCCATTTATTGTAGAATGGATCTGGACATGGGTGTTGGGAGAATTTACTTAATCAGGCACAGACCAGAGACAGAAACATTTCTCTTTTATGAAGTGGACGTGCTTGTGTGCCACCGTTGAATAAAGATGCTTATTTGCATTTGCTTTTGTTGCCAATCATCCAAATGTCTTTATAAAGTTTTGTCAAGACTTTCACAGATGCAATAGCCCCACGGAAATAACAACAATTTCCCTTCACAGTCAGGAATTCTCAGTGACTGTGATTGGGGAATAAATCGTGTGTCATTGTGTGGTTGTGTTGCTTTACATTGCCACAAGGAACACATTGGCCTGGATTAATCTTTAAAATGAGCCAACAATTCAATATTGTACAAGCTGTCATGCTCCGTTATAGAATTTATCCACTCGTTGATGAGAGGAGACGAATAGGGCCCAAAATAAGCCTGGAAGAGATCTGATTTGTGTGGGTTCAAATGATTACGTCTAGCACTTAAAAGCAAACCAAACAACACGAACAAAGTACACACACCGAGAGTGGCTGTCATGAAAGCTTCATATTTCATGGCTAAATCTCTCAATTTTCTCATCTGAGCTGCAATCCTGTCAGCTTCACTAAAGTGATGTGAAAAGTATTTTCTACCTCACAGGTTTCTTCAGTTTTTGCTTTTTTTTTGTGACACTAAAATCCTCCTGATCACCAAACTGAAATTAATATCACACAGAGATGACATGAGTAAGTTATGTTAAGTTATGTGCAGTTTATTTATTAAATAAACTAAATCTGTTCAAACCATCTATTTAAAAGAAATACATGTAAAGTGAATAACAGCTTATGCCACCTTTGTTATAAATGGGTAAAACCACAAACAGAATTTTTCATGAAACTGATTCTGGGGACTTATTTTGACACATTATTTGCTCAATTTCTCGTAGATGTGAATTTTTCCCAGTCTATTTCTTATTGTTGAATCGCATAGTTGAGCACTGACCTTTACTGGGACAAGTGAGGCCTACAGTGCTGTAGATGTTGAGTTTTATTATAAATTCTAGGGGTAATATTGGTACAACGGTAAGGCCTCCTGGTGCCTATCGCAGGCATCAGGAGGCCAAGACGTCATCTCTACTCCAATCAGGCCACCTCACAAAGCTAAGTCGCACTCTGACATAGTTCCATCTCATTATTCTGTGGACACCCATTTCATGCATCACCTTGGCAGTGCATTGAGTTCACTTTATTGAGTGGAATTATAAAGGGTAAAGGGAACGAAATAGCTCATGTTGACAGAAATGCTCTACACATACAAAGGTCTACATCTTCCAACTCAGGACAATTATTCACTACCAATGCCTTTTGTTTCTGGATGCTTTGTTGTTTTGATGAAATGAGGATGAGCCATTCATCATTATGAATTTAAGGAGACACTGTGGATTCTTTGCTGCTTTACTTTTGCAAATCTAACTGAAAAGCCAGATATTTAGCTTTGACGTTGAGGTGATTTGTGGCTTATGATAAATGATATTTGGGATTTGGGAATAATCGGTATTATGTTTATGAATATTTCATTGCAAAACAAACATCCATATTGAGTTTGCTGTAAGTAGTATGGAAGGGGCAACATGAGAGATTGCGAAATGTTTACTAGGATACAAAAAATTGTAGCTATTTGACTCTTTTATTTCTTGTTTTGTTCATTGCAACTAGCTGATGTAACATTTTCTCCCTTATGAATCTACAGTATTTGACCATGTTTTACTGTGGACAAGAAGTACATATACTTTAATTAAACCGCATTACCAAATGCATCTATGAAGGTTTGGTTGTTTCTTTTAATGTCAGCCAACTTTATTGGAGGACAAAACAATGAACTAATAAACAGACACTGCTGGACATTACTACACTAGTGAGCTGTGGAAATTTTAGACAAATGAGAAAATGTGTTATTGTTTACCAACCCAGGAGCCACAGTAATTATTAAAAAGAAAACAATGCTTATAGCTCCGCTTTCAAAACATTACATGATGATTTAAAGGATTCAAAACCACACTCTTCAAATACATGCTACTTCCATCTTCTACATAGTTGCTAACATACTGTTGGAGGTACGTTACCGAATAGCATGAGATTTAGTTTTACCATTTAATCTTAGAAATAAAAGTAGCTTACGTTAGCAATTTAACCTAATTATACCATAGCATGCTACTGTTAGCCAACACAGCTAATGATAGGCTAGATTACTTACAACACAGAATTAAGAGACTGCTGTGTTTTGTTTGGACCAGCTCCTGGCAAATCTCTGAATACAGTTGAATGTACTAGTTGTTTGAGATACCAAAATGGAAGCATTGGAAGGACAAACTCCCTGCCACTAGTGTTTTGCCTTAATTGTTGGGAGCTGGGAGCTAAAGGGGCTTTCTCAAACAAAATCCTAAGCTCAAATATGCAAGTTTACATTTTAAAACAAGCCCAAAAAATTCCTTTCACGAGATCTGAATGCAACTTAAGAAAAAACACAAGCCTAAAGTCGCAGACTCGTCAATGTTTATCCTGACACAGTGGGGAATCTGAGCTGAATCTACAAAGCAAAAACTGAAGATGTGGTGGTACCGCCACAAATACACAAGTACCTCAGTTGGTGTCCATGGAGGTTGAAAACAGCTAATGGGTTAGACATTGAAAATTTGAAAGTCATGGCGATTACTTGGTTAAGTCCTCCTACTGGCTTGGCCATCATGAATTATGACAGAGAAAGGCTTCCCTCCAAAGAAATGAATTTTTTTCATTGCATGGCTTTCATTTATATGAAAAACTACTTGATGCTTGCTTAATCTAAACCAAACACTGACAAAATACTGTTGTGTATTTATGTGACTTCCAGGGAACTTTGGTGCATTTTGAAATAAAAATAAAATCAAACAAAGAAAGCCTCAAGACATTAGGTTGTGTGTTACCAGTACTGCAAAATGATTTTTTTTTCAACCTAGAATACATTGGTTAAAAAAAAAAACCCGCAGAGGAGATGCTATGGGGAAGCAAATATGCCTTTGTCTTCCTTTCTAAAATGAACAGATTACATTTTATAACCTCCCCCAAAATGAAAATCCACTCACTTTCTGACATGTTTATTTGAGGCTCAGAGGAGACCTAAAGCACTGCTTTTTGTTAAACATCAATTCATAATTTATAAAATTCAGCGATTCACCAAACAGAAAAGTTCTTCTTCCTCCCAGAGATCTTGAACAATCAAATCCCTGTGGTTCCTCATCAGTTTTTATCTGGAGGGTTATAGCTATATACAATATATACATATATGTCTATGTGTGCGTGTGTGTGTGTGTCAGTCAGCAGATCAGGTCAATAACTATAGAATTCAACTGTTACTTTATTTTTTGTTACCCTCAAGTAGATTAACAAAAAAACCCTGGAAAAACATTTGTTAGATGTGTGTTGCCTCAGTCTCATCACCTGCCTCATCAAACTTTGAAGTGATCCCTTGCAAGCCAGCAAAAAGAATTCTGGCAATCCCCTAATGGACTCCGGGTTTGCATGACTTATTCAGCAGCCTCACATTCAGCTCCACACTAGAATTTGAAATAGTTTTCACCCACTTATTTATTCCTTGTTTTGTTCCCTGGATTGTTCAAAACCATATTTAAGATCATGAGAATTAAAAAAAAACATTTGAACTTCACATATAATATTTAGCTAAATTATCAATCTAAGCTTGCTTTTATTTATCTCTGGAGATGAGCATGACTTATTGCACAAATAAGTTTTTTTTATCTTTTAGCAATATATAAAAATATAAATTTACTTTTTTTCTAACTAAAAGAATGGTTTTGGACACTCAACCTTAAATTAGCTAGTCTTATGCCCTGTAGGAATAACTTAATCTGGGACTCTTCTAGGCTTAATAGGTAAATTAAGTTAACAGTTCAAATAAATAAACTGAACTAACTATACCAAAAGGGTTTTGGTTACCTCTTGTCTTAGAGATATGTTACCCATTTAACATTTAGATGGGTATGCAAAGTATTGACTCAAAGGTGTTACATATAAATACCACATACCACAATTCCAGAATGTAAAATGTATGTATAGTTTATGTTCTCATAATACACACTAGATTGTGTTGGCTTATGGCATACCATAAAAATAAAAGCCAAGAACAATTGCAAAAAAACAAGTGTTTTATGGGAATGTTAAAGGTCCCGAATGTCAGGACTGCTGTAACAGTGATGACACAATCTGAAGGACAAATAAACAGAAGTCAGCAATAACGACCAAAGCATTGCCGTTAGCATCCAGATTGTTTCTTTTTTTTTTCTTCAATTGTTAACAAACCTTTTACAGTATACAATATTAATGTTTTACATTACCATTGTCTTATAAACTTGGTCTACTTGCATCACAGGCAACAATTAACCTCATACTTCACCTCCCCCACCCAGATGAAGACAACCACTGCATCTGCACTAGACAGGACAAATCAACTGCCACAAAGCTTTACTGCATCTAGTTCCATATCAACTGGCTTAAGCGTTAGAATATACACTGATTTTAACTGAATATTACTCAAACAAAGCAAAATAGAACGTCTCAAACATGGAGACATTAAGATAAAACGGCCGTCAGCGCGAGCTGGCACATTGCCAACCTTACCCTCGCCTGATAAAACTGGCAATTATTGGCAAAACGTTGCACAGAAACCGCAATTCTGGTTGACTAATACAAGCATCTTACAGGGTAGTTTTGGTGTTTTCTTTTTGGTTTTTTTGTTTTTTGTTTGTTTGTTTGTTTGTTTTGTTTGTTTTTTTTACTAACCTGATGGTATCAGGTCAGGTCATTAGTCTGATGGACCCTCCTCTCCAGGAGGTCCAAATGGTCCTGGAAAGGAGGGTCCGTCGGATAGTTGAACCTTGGATTCAGATTCGTCCTGCCCATGGAATGCTGAACCAGCTCTACACCCTCAGCAGGGCCCTGGAGTGGAGTGGGTGCGTGGGAATTCGCCCAACCCGTCTACCTGTGTTTTGTGGACTTGGAGAAGGCGTTCGACCGCGTCCCTTTGGGAGTCCTGTGGGGAGGGAGTCCTCCGGAAAGGATGGGGTACAAGGCCCTTTGATACACGCTGTCAGGTCCCTGTACGACCGGTATCAGTGTCTGGTCTACATTGCCAGCATTAAGTCGGGCTCCATGGGCTCTGTGAACTTCTCCTACACCCAAATGTTTGGCTTAGCAACCACCCGAGCTGCATGCCACTTGGACTGCCACTACCCATCAGCTGCTTCCAGGGTGTCACAGTCCAAAAAGACCTGATAGGTCTGTATCTTTGGTTTGACTGCATCCCTCTCTCCTGGTGCCCACGAGCTGATTCTAGGGTTGTCCCCAAAACAGGCACTGGAAACCTTGTGGCCACAACTGCGATAAGCCGCATTCACAATGGAGTTGGGGAATTACTCTGTGCGGGCCATGTTCCATCCACTTCCTCCGAAATGTGTTTGAAGTACTTCTAGAGGTGAAATTAGGTCATTTAGTAGCTTCCTCAAACTTTTCTTCACCATGAAAGAAAATAATTAGTTTTTTCTCCTTGGTCGGAGATTTGCCAACCTATTCCCTAGCTGGCGAATCCACTTAGAATCTCGCGACAGAACATTGCTGGCATTTCCTCTTTCGGAATGAACTTCCTTAAAGGAAACATCCATTTCTTCAACATCCTTGCTGTCGCAATGTTGTGGCTCAATTTGAGGAGGTGTCATACTGAGTCTTAATTTGAGTTCTGAGTTTTTGTCTGAAGAAGAACACTCAGAAATTGTGTCTAAATTTGACACATAATTCTCAAGACTAGAAGGATCTCTTCCTAGAGCTCTTCCTATAAAAAAATCCTCCAGTCAAATGTTTTTATTAATTTAATTTCTTCTTCTGGATATATTTCTTCTGAAGAATCCTCAGAAACATCTTCAATATGTGCCACAACATCCTCAGCAATTGTGTTTACAGAATGGACCTTCTTAGAGGAAACGTCCATATCTTCAGGGTCCATGCCATCAAAATGGTCTGCGTAATCTTGAACTGTATCTTTTGAGTTTCCATTAACAGAAGAGGCTCCTTCCACTGATGAATCCTCATAGACATGTTCAACATTAATCATATCTTCCTTGCTGTCACAGCTCACTTCAACAGCCAGGTCCATTTGTTCAAGAGGAACATCAACACTTTCACAATCAGTGTCTGTGTCCCCAGAGCAAGTTTCCAAGTCCAGCTCCATATCAAGAACAGTGACGATTTCCAAATACACAATGTCCTCAGGAGTTTTCACTGTCAAATTTGTCAAGACACCTGAAGAGGTACTCACTATGATCTTCAAGAATAAGTTCTTCAAAACCGAAGTATCTCCATCTCTTGTAGTCCTCGGATTCTTCGGCAACATCAAAATCATTTTCAAATCTCTCATCAGATGAGCTCTTTGTGGTGGAGTCTTCTTCTTCAATACTTTGACCCAGTAATTTTTCAAGTCCCCTTGTGTCCAAGGCCCCAACCAACGTTCTTTACTGTTTGCAAGTTAATATAGTGACTGTAACTCTGTTCAGGGTATCTCCTGCGTCCAACAGATGACCACTAGAAATAGGCACCAGAATGAGGAATCATACCTAATTGGTCATCCATGAAAGTCATCACATTTATTAGTTCTGCGTGAATGAGAGTTGCACATTTATTAGTAGAATAACTCGTCCATCTCTCACACAGTGCATGGTTCATAAGCACATGAACAAATTATTACAGAAATTGTTCTTTCATCCTTAACTTCCCTCTCCGCTAAGTGCCTGGTGGCAGCATTTCACTTTTCTCTTTCCAACAATTAAATCCACAAGGCATAATTTCCATTAACTGCTTGTCCTGTTCGAGCAACATGCATAATAATAAACATGGAGTCATGCAGAAGAACTCAGGCAAGATTTATTATTAAAAAAAAAAACCCACTAACATAACAGTTATTAATCTGCAATATTGTGTCTGACATATTGCCCTGTTCAGAGCGGTAATGAGAGAAATATAAATGTCTGGAAATCACTTCGAAAAACAAGTCAACGCTTTAACTCATTGCTTTGTAAGCACACAGCACACCAGTGTGAAAGGTGAAATATGAGCAAACTATTCTTCCTGTCTGGTATTCAGTATCACACTTGCAGTGCACTGTGTGAATATTCAGCAATTCTGCAGTCTCATTTTTATGGACAACAGGCTGTATAACACAAATAAATCCACCTTCTTTTCTTGTGATGTGTGATTATTCTTTAAAAAAAACTTTCCTTCTGCTGTCACACAAAGCAAAACAGGGAAATGAGCACAACAGTTTTCATTAAGTGGTTCTAATTAGCAGTCGGAAATAAAAAGTCAATCAATAGAATATTAACGTGAAGGCTGGAGGTTTCAGTGTTCATTATGGAAACAGTGTGTGTAACAGCTTCATCAGTATTAGATTAATGCACGGGAAAGCTTGAGAACTGAAACAAATTCTAAAGTATTTTTCCGAGTGACTTTTTTTGCAATAGTTGCCTTTCTCACATTTTAGCAATTTAACATCAAAGGCTAAAATGTAGTTTATGAGGCCTGCATATGGCAGGATTACTTTATCTTCCCTTTAGCTCTAATCAGCTTTCATACTTCTGTCGAAGAAAACATCCCCATTGCATGATGCTGTCACCATCATGCAGGAATCAGAGTGATGTGTCCCATTTGCTCCAAAAAGTTCCATTCATTGACCAATGAATGATTTTCCTTTCACTTTGAAATTCTGTACTACTCTGCAATCTAAGAATTCACTTTTGCAAAGCTTTGGAATTACCAGCAGCTTTGCATGCAACAACACTAACATGGATTCAGAAGATTTTAATTTCACACTGAGATGCTCAAATGTTTCAAAAGCTGAAAAGTTAAATGTTCAGTAACATTTGAACATATACGTGAAAGGTCACATCGGTTTAAATATACTTAGCAGCAAGTGTTTTGGAACATCTTATGGTTTTAACGTTATGCACAACATAATCCTGAAGATGTAGAGCAAATTTACTAACCCCCTGGGGAATATATATATTTTTTTTAGATTTATGCATTCATCCCATTGGTTGATAGAGTTTCTGCAATCTATAGACTTACATAATATCACAAACCCATCTCAATTTTCTCTCTTACATTCACTTCATTTTTTTATGCAACTCAGGTGAAACTGCATCAGTTCAGCTCTGTCCCAGCCCAGTTCCCTTCTCTGCTGGGATTACACTAAAAGCATGCTTTCCATAAACTCACCTCAGTTATATTGCAGCATCAAGTTTGATAAATTACAAGCTTTAATCGACTGATTCATACATCTGATAAATGTATTTGCAAAAACACTACATTAAATGGGCAATGTCACGAATGAAATTTTCTGAAAAATTAAGAAAATCCTACATGACATCTCTCATAAACAAAGTCTCTGAGGCAGATTTTTTTTTTTTTTTTCCACAAATTTATCTTAACAACAAAAAATGACAATGCTGAACTCCCACTTGGGAGTCCTGGGAGATTGATTCCCTCTTTCTGTGAAAATGGAAAAAAAAACGTCTACTTTGAAAGATGAAAAGAAATAGGCTGAAGCCAAAAAAAAATAGTCTGAAATACCTTATTTTTCTTAAGAAAACAATGGTGGGTCATTGTGAGGGTAGTGTGCAGGCAAAAATGGGCAAAAAGCTCACCTTGGACTGCAAGAACACCACCAGTAGTATTATACCAATGTCTGGGTGTCTCTGAGGATTTCAAGTGCCGCAAAGGATCCCTGATATTAGAGAACTTTCAGAGAGGGTGTTAGTGTGAAGTGTGAGACAGCACAGAATGGGATTTAACCTTGACTTTAATAGGGCCTCTTGGGGATGCATGTGTGGGAGCTCACTGCTTTTCTTACAGTTTTTTTTTTTACATAAAACTTGGAGCAGGGCACAGTGGCTCTACACTACGACAGAAGGAAAGGCATTACAGGTCAGCAGCATGTTTAATAGACAGAATGTTCCATTTAAAAGCTGAGTAGATGTTTCTTCTCATCACATCCAATAACAATGAACTATTTTAGTCAAAACTATTTTTATCCTTAACTATAATTACGTTCTCTGCAGCACTTCGGGTTTTTTTCTGTCACCTTTCTCCCCGATTCTTTCCGTATAGTTTTGAATGTCTTGACCCCACAGTGGACACAGGCCACAGGGTGGTTTAATATAAAAAGATTATATTTTTATTTTTTTATGTCGTCTAAAGAACATAGGAAGTGAAAAAAAAACATTTGGTCATAATAACCCCAAATCAGTTTTTCTTCTAGGCTACTGCTTCGTATTTCATAGTGTTTCATCAACTTTCTGTGAAAGCAGGGTAGGTTTGAATAGTTTTCAATTTAGTTCTGCTTGTTTGGAAAGCACCAGATTATGACAAATGTATTCCAAAGACACTTTTACAAGATAAAAAAGGCCCAATTTACATCCAGTTATGCAGAAAAAAAAATTAAACCTGTCCAGTTCATACCAGTGCAATACATCCGAATGACGTTTTAAATTAAATACAGTGCAGTTCAAATTATGTGATAAATTTATAGACCTGGCAGAGTTTGATAGATTGTTGTCTATACGGTGCCTTGCAAGAATTGACATCTCAAAATGACTACTATATGTTGGTCTATCACATACAATCTGAATAAAATAATTTGGAATTTGTGAGTTTGGAAATCCGTGTTGCAAGGCACAGCACCAAACCGTTTGGTGTTTGCTTGTGATTCTAAGACTTTTAATGCCTACAAGCAGATGATGGGTGATCCACAGTGAACTTTGTCTCTGTTCTTAACTGCATCACCGCATAAACAATAAGCTGCAGCCAGCAGAGAACTGGCAACTTAGATGTATTTTTGCAGTCCTAAAGAAGAGCCAATTCTTCACAGGAATCTTTGATGATGAAAGTGCTGAGGGAAAATTAAGCCAGAGAGACTCAGAGAAAAAAGAAATTAGTCTTTCTCACCTCTCTTGTTTAATATGTACTACATTTTATTGCAAAATGTTGGTACTAAAGTCTGAAGCAAAAAAAAACAGTTTTCTTCGCTTCCTCGCTTTCTTTTTAAACTTTTTTTCCCCCATGTCTTCCTTTTACTTTTTGTGTTGTCCCACGAGATCATTGCATAACACTCGGCCTCAGCTGTCATGAAAATTTTCAGAAAATTATACCTTTAAAATCAGCTAAACAGCCTTGTTGACCATCCACACCTTGAGTGTGGAGTAAACAGCAGTTTTATTCCTCCGGGAGGAAAGTCTTGACTAAAACCTGGTCATCCTGTGCTGAACCTTTCACTGTTCCACCATTTGCAGAAATTTTCTTAGAGCAACCCCCTTTTCGTTCTCTTCGTTCTCTTCGTTCTCCCCTAACTCTTTGGATATGTTCCCCTATGATTATAAATAGATTCTAATTGGCTCTTCCAGCCATGGGCAATAGAATTGTTCATCACTGCACTCAGAAGACTTCTTACTTTTAAGCTTGTGTATAAGCCAGAAGAGTATCAAACCCCCTCAGCTTCAATTTCATTTTTTTTCAAAGAGCAGTGATTAATTTTCATGTGCTTCATCAGTACAGAAAAAAAAATCTTCCTTGTATTTTGAGAGTAGTGTAAGGTCCACCAGACCAAGTGAGGAATGGTCATACAAAATCAGAAGTTGACATTTAAGCCAGTTTTTAGTTTAATCAGTGTCTGATGTTCACTTACCTGGTAAATTAAGCGTTTTTTTCATTTCCTCTCTATGTTTTAATAATTTTAAGTCCACATTTAGCACTTGCTTATATAAAATAAATTAAAAATAAATTAAGCAATAACCTGATGCACAAAATTTCACATTTTTGATGATGTTCCCAAAATAAAACCCTCAGGATAAGAAACCGATTAGGCTTAACCCTTTTATTTTCCTCTCAGCTTGTTAGCAAGGATCCAGGAATATTGTAATATGATCACGCCCACATCTCCATATTACACCAGAGGACAGTCGCCTGTGACTTCTTCTTAATTCTATGCTGAGATCTGGTAGGTTTTTTTTTTAGGGGGGGGGAATAATTCAGCTGTAAATACTTGAAAGAAAGAGCAATTCTCAAGACGAGGAAGAGCATGACAGTAGGCTACATCTCCGTCTCTGAAGCCCTACTCCTTTCCTCAACTTGTCAGTGTTGACTGAGCAGTTTGCACCAGTATCTCATTTTCTCAGCTCATTACACATCAAAATTAGCCTCAAAGTCTCAGTCAGGATTGGGTCCTTCTGCCTCCTACGTAAATAACACAGGCAGTCAGACTAAATGTGCTGCTCTGCAGATTCAAACCAAAAATGCTCTGCTATCTAGCTAATGACTCATCTTCCTGATAACATGCCTTTTTATAGTTGCGAAACATCTTGTATCCCTTGAAATTTTTTGCGTTTTTTTACATTGCAACCTTGAACTTTAATGTGTTTCCATGGGCTTTGTGAGACAGCATAGCTCATAACAGTGAGGTCAAAGGAAAATGATGCACTTTTCCACATTTTCAGAAAAAAAAAAGTCTGAAGGGTGAGATATGTTTTCAGTATTGTTTAGTGTGAGACCGCGGAATGAAATCAGGTACAACCATTTATGTTTATACACATGCCAAACCTTGCACATGTCACAGAGCACTGTTTGATCCGTAATCCAAAACAAGAGAGAGAACCGCACCCAGGTGATTCTGTTGACAGAAGCATCGTCATCGCTCTCTACAAATCTGGCCTTCATGAAGGAAACCCATAGGCAAGTTTAGATTAAGGTTTAAAAATAAGGACTACAACCTGTGGAAAAACGAGTTGTAGCAAAAAGTCAACACCGTGCTCCATATACCAGCACTTCACATTACACACACACAGTTCCAAACTTGAACAATGGTGGTGTCGAAATTGTCATGGTGACAATTTCTATCTCTGTAAAACTCCCCAAAAGGAATTACAAGTGTAATTTCTGCAAAAGGTGGTTTTCAAGGATACCGCATAAAAATATTCAGATTTTATTTTTTGAAAAATTTTGAAAATTCCGTATATCAGCAGACTACATTCTCTGCTTTTTTGCTGCTCTATGTAATTGAATCCAAATTACATGCACGAAAACTTGTGATTGTAATGTGGAATTCAATGAAAACAATTTTAAGGTGTACAAAATCGTCTAAATGGAGGGTTTTCACCACATGCTGCTGAAAAGTATTAATTCAGCTGTTGACTGAAACTTAGACTGAGAATAGGTAGCATTATTCCAATAACTGAGTTAATAAATGATTGGGACTACTTTAGTATAAACCCTTTTAAGTCTTTATGAGGAGACATTTTCTTCTACCAATGTTCACACCAATAAAAATATACATTTGGGATACAGAAAATTGTGGGCTTAATTGAAAGTATGTTTAACACCAGATTATGAGACTGGCACCAAGTCTCATCAGTACATATGTTTACAGATTTATTGAATATGACCATAAAGACTGAATTGAACAATGCATGTTCCTCTACTCACAAAGAGCTCAACCAGCATCTGGTCTCATGTTTCTTGACTCCTTTATTACATTATCATCTGTTCAGCAGGCAGATGGCCTTTTATTCTGCAACTGCCTTTTACCCTACCTTGAGTACCATTAGTACATCTCTAAAACACACCCATTAGAGAGAAAACATGAACATGAAAAACAATCTGTGGTTTATGTATCTAATATTAGCAGAATTTTCTTTCTCGTTTAACGGCAGATACTCTTTCAAGATGCTGTTCTTTCTGTTTTTACATTTTTGTGCAGTCCACTCAGAGACTTTCATCCTCTCATTGTGGACATAAATGTTGTATTAATTATGTGCTTCTACTGATGTCTTTAAACCATCCTTTCTTAAAGGGCTGTATTATGATACTACATATAGCTTTAGTTTGGATTGTCTCTAATACACACAGTCAAACTAATACAAGCAGGCTTAAACATATTTTCACGGCGGCACTTAATATATTAAGTATGCCAGCTCTGCAGGTTTCAGGTCTAAAAGTGCTTTTTTTTAAAGATTCAACTGTGAAGGTACAAAATCAAATCCGATCAAGTCTAATTAGTTTTGATTTCTGTGTCACCATATAGCATCATATGATTTGCCATCATCTCCTCAGTACATAGGGCTACAACAGGGGCCAGGAGCATCACTACACCTGTTGGTCCCCGACTAGAACTGTCCATAAACAACCGCCAATAAATTAGTCAGTGCGTTTTAAAACTTTACACCCACATATAACTTGCAAGGCCACAAAAATGGAGGCTATTATCCTCACAAAGTACTTCTTTTAATCTCTCAGTCACTGTATTCTTTTGAAAATGTCCCTACTGCAGATGGCACAAAGGCATCAATTAGTCTCAACAGCTTGAAAAGAGCTCCTTGACTGTCTACCTACTGTACCTGGGTGTAATGATTGTGCTTTAGCATGATCTGAAGTGATTTGTTTTCGAAAGCAAAATTTGCTTGCCTGTTATATCTCAAACATGACCAATTTCTTAAATTGACTAAAAGAGTACAAACTCTTTTGGGCACCTGAATTTCAACCATCAATTGAAATTATTGAAGTACAGCTCAGTAAAGGCGAATTAGCTTTAACACCACTGGTCTTTACTGGCTTCTAATTAATCTGCACAATTAAATCTTTAAAATGTCACAAATATTCACACCTCTAAAATAGGAAAAAATAAATAAAGTGTACATACTATCCGCTGCTTATTTCATACATAAAAGGATTTTACACCTGGTCAGGAAACTGCCTGGCTTCATTTTTCATATCACATAGCAAAGAGTAATGTGATACTGCTTCTGTTTCCACAATGGTACAAAATAGAGTCATACTGCCCTCTGTCTGCTGTGAACCCAAACTGCACTCTAAATATATGTAAATAAGTGTTCCTGTGTTGATTTAGAAATTAGAACATGTTTGGAGCTGTACTTTTATATAATCAAATTTGATATTTTAAGTCATATATAAAATTTGGATTTAAAGGAGAATTTCACTGCTTTTATTGGTCTATCCTCCTTCAAACTTTGAATCAAAATTGTAGTTTCTTAGTCTTCTATCTTCTCAGTATCAAACTTATCCATTTTGTGCATTTTTAAATTACACTACTCAGTTGCACATTCCTTTAGAACAAAGTTTGCTATTTATAATAACTGCACATAATTTTATGGTGCAATTTTCCACATGAGGGTTCTCATTTTTCTTGCTTTTATATATCTTATATTATTATCTTTGTGGAATCTTTATGCTTTGATTGCTGTTTTAGCACCAGAAATTCTCCCTGTGGTACAATAAAGGACATTTCTGTTTTTATTCTTATTTTTTTTCTCTTAATAAATGAAATTATTGTAAAAATGCATTTTGTAGTTACTCAAGCTATCTTTGTGTAATATTCAAATTTGTTTGCTTATTTGACACATCAAGTGTGACTTATTTATACATAATTAGCAGAACTTTAATTCCTAGCTTTTCTTCCATCATACACATTGTGTGAAAATGTATGCTTCCTTTTTGCTTGTCACTTTGCTGCTGACTCATCTAAATTTCCACATTGGGGGCCAACAAAGACTATTTCTGTTTTATTCAGTGCAGGTTGAATAATTAGATCAGTGGTTGATAGTGATGTAAACACACACTACCACACAGATCATAACTTAAAAAGTGACACAAGTATGTCCAGAGTGAAGAAACACTTGACTAGCAACTTGACATCTGATGTGACATATAGAGTCTGACACACGCTAGTGCATGCGCACACGCACATGCACATGCACACGCACTCTGTTTTGATACAGGAATGCTCATTGCTAGGTATTGTTGCAAAATCAATGGCCCAACAAGCAATTGTCCTCTGTCTGTAGATTCCCATGAGACAATATTGTTTTACGAATCAACATTAAATAGTTCACTGAACTGAAATCTTAGCCTTATTAGAAGAATTCATAGCCACCACATATTATTACTTTATAGCAAATGAGGCTTCCGTCTCTCTCTGAACAATTGTAACATCCATCTATCTTCTCACATCGATGTCCGTAATGGAGTAAGGAAAGAGGTGCAAGACATTTCGAGCAAGAGGCAGGGTATACCCTGGACAGGTGGTCAGTCCATCGTAGGGCAGAGACAGAGACAGACAGAACAAACAACCAAGCATGCACACCAATTAAAAAAAAAAAGAGAGAAACCAATTAACCTTGGAGTCATGTTTTTGGTCTGTGAGAGGAAGCTGGAGAGAACCCAGGCATTCAGAGGGAGAACATGCAAACTCCATACAAAAGGAACCCAAGCTGGGAATCAAATCCAGGACCTCCTTGCTGCAAGGCAACAGTGTTACCAACTGTTCTTGCTAATTGTATTCCATCTATAGTTGAAGAAAATAGTTAAATAATGTTATTTACTTATTTAT
This sequence comes from Micropoecilia bifurca, assembly GCA_903067075.1. Lineage (NCBI taxonomy): Eukaryota > Metazoa > Chordata > Actinopteri > Cyprinodontiformes > Poeciliidae > Micropoecilia > Micropoecilia bifurca. The sequence continues at coordinate 63,207 of CAEGAF010151041.1, forward strand.
TACTTGCATTTATTGGGAAGAAAAGTTATAAAGTTGTACATGTCTACCTGAACTTTTTAATATTTTGAAAATCTGTTAAAATTGCCCCAAGCTCCAATATATTTTAGTATTTTCATAATGTGACCAATGCATAGTAGTGTACACATTTTCAAGAAAAAAGCTGTTTATTTTGTTATACTGAAAAGTTTGTTGTGTATTTATAAAATGTATGTCTGAATTTTGACTTGGTCATTGTAACACAGAAGTATGCTTTGATCAACTACACGATTGTAGCTTTGGCTGTGCGTTTAAGGTTCTGGTCCTATTAAAAGGTGAACCACCAACACAGTCTCAAGTATTTCACTGCCTGTAAAATGCTGCAAATGTTTTTCTTTCGAGATTACCTTGGGTTGTCTCCATACATCCTCTCTAACTCTGACCCCTTCCTTGTCCATTCTTTCCAGAAGAACATCATCTCCACATCATGATGTTCAGTGTAGTGGTAATTTCCTGCCATTCATACCGTGAGTGTACTTGTAACGCATCAGTTTACACTTTTTATTTATTTATTTTTACCAAGGCAAAATTTTTGAAAAGTTCATTGAAATGAGGTTTTTTTGAAGCACTGCGCCTGAAGATGTTATTCAACTACCTTGCATTACCCAGTAGGGGGAGCTCTTAGTTTGGCAAAAAAAAAAAAGATGCCTAAGCTGAATGCTAAAACAAATTGTGTATTTTTGCATTTATAATATTCTTTTCTTCTGGTGTAACTCACAAAACAGGTATGTGAGGTTGTGAGGAGCCCATAAAAAGAGTAAAATGAACGTAAATAAACGACACCCTCCGCTCCTGCTCATATTATGTGCAGCTGAAAGCCAACCCCTGGGGACTTTTACGAAAGTTAACCCCTGCATGTACAGAGTATACAGCCTATATACGTCTGCCTGGTCGCAAGCTACCTTTACTTGCAATGCAATGCCTGCTGTGTATGTGCGTGCATGTGTAAGTGTAAGTGTGTGAATGGGGGTTGGGTGTGTAGAGGGGATAGAGAGGAAGAAAAGGCACAAGGGAGCAAGCGGAACCCCAATTTGTCCGTGATTTAAACGTCCATGTTTGTCGTGAAAAACACAACCCCTTCGTGTTTTATTGTAATCACCAATGCCGACAGTTGGATTCACTTCTGCCAGCTGCTGCTGGAATATTTTTGCATGAGCTGGAGCGTTAACTATTTGCAGTCCAGTTCCGGACAAGAGTGAAATCCACAATCCGTCTTTTCATGTTTCCCCACGCCATTATTTTATTTACTAAATGCCCATATCACTCCGCAGGGTCAGAGAGTATTTTGAAGAAATTGTGAAACGGTCTGCTCCCTATTGTTTGCCGTCTCGTCTTATCGATAGATGAATACATTTGCTAAATATTTGAAATGCGTATTTTTCGTCCATTTAAATCGATCTAAAAACTAATCATCCGGTGTAGCTCTGCTTGGAGGAGGTGGCTCTATTTTGTTGGGAGCCTAGGGGGGGCTGTGCTTCGGTGCCACTTATCATTAGATATGGCCACCGCTATAGAGTACACCGAAGCGTCATCTTCAACTTGGTTTTGTCATGTTTATTGCTGATATTTCTACTCGGTCCGTGTGGCAGACCGAGTGTCATTTTTAGGGAAGCCAATGTTTGTTTTTGCACATTTTTGGAGCCGGTTGTTACTGCGTGGCAGGCTGGTTACGAGAGTCTTCTAACTGGCCGCTTGGTCCCGCAGCTTGTCGCAGCTGAAGAAAATAGAACCAGTTGCCAAGCCAGCGGTCCGTACCCAACATTTGCTTCAGCCGCAGCCATACTTTCCCGGAGGATTCGCATTTGAAGTTTACGGGAAGCTGGCTCACAGGGCAGCCTGAATTTCGGATTTGAGGGCGTTTTGTATGTTGGTGGAGAAATTGCTGCTGGCGGTAGACTTGGGTGGCTAACAGCAACTAGCTGTATTATAACCCGAACTCGACAGCTGTCATTGGAGAAAGGAAAGTGATCCCCCGCAAATGAGCGAGCCAGCGGAGTGCTTTTCCTTTGGATTTACATCAGCTGCTTTTCCATCAAATGGGCAAAGTTGGGAATACCATTGCAACGCTGGGATATAATGATATGTGCTGTGCATTTTTGAGAACTGCAGTGTTGCTTCATTGGAGAGAGGCTAGCTAGCTCCATTAGCTCGCTAGCTTGCTGGCAAATAAAAAGTACGACGTTTCATCCCCCCAGTATTTTGGGACATGAAGAGGATAATTCTCTGTCCATAGGACTGGAAGGTAAGACGGAATCTGAACTTTCTTCCCTATCGCTGCTGGCTTGATTTCTGTAATGAATTTAACCTTTTTGAAGTGAGTCTGAGCCAACATCATCATCCTCCAGTCTGATGGAGGGGAGGAGGGGGGGATTTGTCGCCGCCTCGGCTTTTCATGACTCAGACTATTGAACGGAACGTTAAATGGAAAGATTCATTGGTGCTATATAAACCGAAAACGGGGGTTTATTCCGTCGCACACAGTGTGATATATGAACAACCATACACAACGATCCCAAGTTGTCCAAGAGAAGTAGAAATCAGATTTAGCGTCGTTGTGTAATGTAGCATTTTCACTTTTACAGGGGCATTGTAGTTCTTTGGAACAGTTCCGTTCCATTGAATAGACCGAGCCTTTGTGTGCTGGGCACAATTCCGGATCATTGCCTTCTTTTCGATTGGTCGTTGATTATATGGGGAAAAAAAGTTCCATGTTCTGTTCCCCGTCGTATTCAGACGTAAAGAAAATCGCGTTCGCGTGAAATGTTTTGTTGTGGGTTGTAGTTCGGATGAGTTGGTGGAACTATCTGCATCCACTGGTAACCTGTTTGCTCCTTTAGTCTGTTTTCAGAGTTGTCTTCCTGAAACTAAATCTAGTCAGCTGTGTATTGGTGGCCAAGACTTGGTGGATCAGTTTATACTTATACAATTTTAGTTAAATGTGGTCGATGTCAGTGTCTCGTTAGTCTGTATGACCGAGGAAAGGCGACAGAGTTCCAACACAACAGGCTAGCTCTAGCTGTAGTTAGCTCCTGTGCAGCTGCTTTGTGCCCAAGATGTGGGTTAACAAAAGCTAACGTTAGCATGTTTTAATTTGCACCCCTGCTGCCCACAACCGCTTAAAAAAAACCTCCAAGCGTTGCATATCCCACCAGTGCATGTCGGTATATTCATATCTAGTGTTGTTTTTTTTTGTCTTGACTTGTACTCGAAAATATCTGTAATCCTGCCATTTTTGAGAACTGTCTCCATACAAGTGCATCGCCGGGTAGTAACCATCTGTTTCTTAAAACATGTCCATGCCAATAATTTTGTAATATGTAAATTATACCATAGCAAATGTCAGGTAAAAAAATATTTCGTAGAGTTTGACCACTGAGCTAGGCTAGTAGTAGAAGCAAATCCAGCTGTGAAAGGTGGTTTGGCTGTGTAATAATTGCTCTTTCAACACTTCTCATTACTATTACGTGATGTCAATAAATTTTTGTTTTCTTTAATGTTTAGTTCTGTGTGATTTTGTTTCATTCATCAGTTTATAATCTCATTTCATATCCACATTGCCATTTCATCTCTTTTCTATAATGTATTTATTATTGAATGCCTATAAGTGCGCATCAGCAAATAAGAATATACTTGAAAAGTTCATTTGTTCTAGTAATCCTATTGAAAAAAGAAACTGGTATGTCACACACAGACTATGACCATTCATTTATATTAGGTTTGATTGTGAAGGCTTACAGCTAACAAAACCTCAAAATATAGCTACTCAGAATACTGGAATATTAAAATCAATTTAAAGAAATGTCTTTAGTACAAAATCGTTATGTCATAGCCTACATAATCATGTGGAATACTGCTGACCCGACAGTTGTCCAGCTCACATTCATTGACACCATCTCTATAGATGGGAAGCCACATAAGATAATTGCCAAATAACTTGTCTGTTGAGAGTGCTGTATTTTACATTTCATTGTATACTATCTTATTGGAAAGTTAAATTGAAGAAAAAAAGTTTGGTAGAAAATATTGCACAACCTTGAGACAGACATTTTTGTTTTGGAGAGGTTCAATCAGCACACGCCAACATTTTCAGGACATATCCTACATTCCTATCAAGGAATTGTTGCATTCAGCTCCAGAAAGAGTCTTATCTGAACGAAGGAGAAAAAGACCTGAGCTGTTGCCAAGCGGCCCAAAGTCATCCTTTTCGGATGAAAATGGAGTAATTTTTAAAAATTATTTCAGTTGAGATTTGTGATCCCAGAATCTGAAGGAGGTGAGGCTCATAATCCATTTTGCCTGAGGTCCAGTGTATAGTTTTCAAACTCGGTGATAATTTGGTGATTCTTGACATTTGGTGGTGTTACGGAAGTGCCAGCTGACATTAAAGGAAGCTGGGCCTCCTTGAAACTTCAGCAGAGCTATAAATTGACACTAATTTTCCATATTAAAGTTTCCAGAGAAATTAAATTTTTGTCAGCTGTAAAACACAATCAAAAATATCTGAAACTTATTACTTTTGAGTGTAATTGGTCATAAAAATATTCAAATCCCATAATGTAACTTACCTATATTCAGTACTCTTCCTGAACACCTTTTATGACATGCAATTTCCATTTATTTTGGTTCCGATTCCTGTTGGGCTCGTCGACACTTATGAAGTATGACAAATTATAACCCCATATCTAACCAAAATAGCTCCAAGTGGCCTCAAGCTACTAAAGAATATTTATTGCAGTCAGATAATTACTTTTTCATTATGTAGTTTGTAGAAAATTGCTTGAAATCCTTAGTTGTCGAAGTGGGTACAAAAAGGACCCATGGGTTGTACAAATTAGTGTACATGTGGTTAGGGCTGCAGTGATACAATAATCTCACGATACTATCCGATACTTGATATTCTGCCCACAATACGATATATATCACGATATTCAGCAAACGATACAATTCAATACACTTGTGATTTTCTGAAAGATTTTAGAGGGACAGAGTGGTTTTGGTGACATTTTGTGACTGTTATAGAGTCATTCCAATCCAACTGTTATAGAGTTGGATTGAATTAATTTAACTGAAAACTGATTAAAAGCACCAACTGGTTGGACCAACCAGAGCCAGGTCCAACCAACCTGGCTCTGGTTGGATATGGACACAGACTTAAAGTCGACAACTGGACAAAATGAATAAAAGAAGTGGTGAGAAAACATGTTTCTTTTAATTGAAACAGTACAAACTGTAGCTTACATGCATTCGTAAAGAAAATAAATTGCTGTGAATAGTTTGATACCTTTTAAACCTTGACACAACATCTGAAGGAATCACTCTAAGCCTGATGACCTGATGCAAAGCAAGCAATGAGTGAGCAAGGTGACAGTTGGATGTTACGATATTTGCAGATGAATATCGATTTTTTTTTTTCTAGGAAAGAAAATAACTATATATTGCGATATTGATATTATTATACAGCCCTACATGTAGTATGGAGCATCCCGTTTTAAACTGCTAGATTTAATACCCCCACAAAAAGTTGAATATAAAACAATCAAAATGCATCTATATGAAATAGCTAAGGGCCAAATGGCCTATCCCCTGAAATCTTTTCCCCCATGCATAATGAGATTGTAATTGAATGACTGCTTTTGGTAAAAGTACCAGTTTTATAATACGTTATTTAACATGTGCTGAATAGTAGTAGAGTTGCAGAGCTATAACTGGTCAGGTTATTAATGGGGCTAGCTCTTCCTGTAGCCAGTAAACCAACCACCTTGCATGAAAATGGCATTCCATTAAGGAAGGGGATGGGTGTCCCTCTATTTGTTTCCACAATGTCACTGTTTCTTTCATAGCTGCGCAGCAACCGGTGGGGCAAGGGTAGCACTGTTACTCTATTCCCCACATAGTGAGAACTCTGATCATCCCTGTACTTTGTTAAAAAAGACTAAATCATTGGAACAATATCTTCAAATTATTCATGGCATTTAAATCGTACCTCTTTTGTAATTGTAACGCATCAGTTTACAACACTTTTTGCCACAGAACCTTCAGTTGACTTAAGGGAAAAAATAGGGAGTCTTGTCAGAATATAGTGGAAAACAGTGATGAAAATTGAGTTCTTTTTTTTTTTCAAAATAGTACAAAATCTTTGTTCAGCTAGCAAAGATTGAATTTGTTGTGGTTTCACCATTATGGAACAATATTTATTGGGGCAGTAGCCCTTCATTGTTTGTGTTGTTTTGGAAACAGACCCCATTTTTCACAAAATGATTTGGTGGACAGTAACAGTAACATATTTGTACACATTTCTCCTGTCTGACGTGTATTAGCTGCTTATTCTTTATAATACAAAAATACTTAAATCTGGAGATATTACATTTACAGCATTTTTCTTCAGTGCGTACCTTCTGTCTTAAGCAGTGATATGCATCACAGCCGATGGGCTACATAGTGAAACATTTAAGTAAAATATTGCTTTTACTTGACCTAAAACTTTGGTCTTTTTTATATGTAATTGCTCTTTAGTAAAACAATCTAGTTTGGTATGTGCTAGTTATTGGATCAACTTTCGTAAAAAAGAATAGCATTTTTTGAGAAAATGTGCTTTGTCAGAAGTTTGAAGTACATTGATGTATTAAGAGGATGATGATTTTTTTAATCTGTCATTTCTGTTATTCTTGTGGTTAACCCTGGAAATAGTTCCAAGTACTTTGATTAAAACGTGTTCACAGTAAACAAAAAAGTCAAAATATTCAGTCAGCTCTGTCCTTGGGCATACAAAAGCTAATAAAGCATTTTTGTAACTAGTTCCACTATGTCCTTTGGTGATCTGAGAAATGAATAAATGGTTTCAAAAAAGATATTTGAGAAAATGTACAGTACTGTGTTAAACAATAAAGAACCTGTTACTCTGTAGAGATTCTGTTTGCGCCCAGAAGGTCGACCTTGTAATCAGGTTTTTTTTTTTTTGTGAAACTACCTTCATTTCAGTGCATGCAACTTTGTTTTTTTCAATTTTATTGCACTGACTGTGTCTTTGGCAAGATATTGAATTGGGCCTCAGATCATTTTTAGCAATCTAGTAGTAGGGAAGCGGTACTTCAACAAAATCACATCTGCTGCAGTTCAGCCCCTCACCTGCATCTCACGCATCCCTTTCAAGTTTGACAAGTTGACTTTTTCATTGTATTTTAATTTTTTTTTTTGAGGTGAGCATTCCTACTCTCTGTCACAGCAATACAGAGTACAAATTAGAGTTGGATTTAAAACATTTCAGATGAAATATTTGTATTTCTATTAAGTAACTCAATTCTAAGTAAAATGTATATTTACTACACACAGTGATATAAGAGTCTTAAAGAGATACTGCCTCAAAACAGCATCTCTATTTTTACATGCCATCCTCACGTTGAGGTGCCATCATTATTTTGTGGATCAGTCTCTCCTGTAGCAGACTTAACCTTACCCCACCCAACATGATGCTACTTATGAAAAATAAACAATGCTAAATATATAGCACCTTACCTTTCACTCGTCAGTTTCTGTGGCAAAATGAAAAATATCTGGTGCGGGGATCTACTGCAGTGAGACTCCACCAGGCCCACTACATGACAAAGTAAACATGAATTCCAGACTATTCCATTTGGGAGTCGTTGGTGTATGTCTTATTATATTTGGGATATAAAGTAACGTTACCTTAGCAACTGTGTTATGTTTATAGTGTTGTTTCTTTAGAAAAGTTTATTTTAGGCCAAGTTTGGGTTCATTAATGTTAAAAGTAATATTAGTTTGCACAGATTGACAATATTTTCTGTTTTGTAAAATGAGTTTAATGTACTCAAAACCTAAATTCCATGAATCTATTGCACCAAATCCCCATACATGTTAGCTTACAGTACATTTAAAAACTGATCCTGATCATATTCAGTTATGGAATTAGTTTTACTTTAAATTTAATATTAACTAATCTAATTAATTCTAACACAGTCAATATAGTCGCATTCTGATCCAGTTATTTACAGTGCAATTTTTTTTTTTTGTCTCAGCCGGCCTTTATTTGAGAGTGGTTAGACAGGAAAGTAGGTAATGAGAGAGGGGGAAGACATGTGGCAAAGGTCATCAGGCCGGGACTCGAATCTGTGTCGTCTGTGTCGAGGACTAAGGCCTCCATATCTGGGTTGTACTTACATACTCATGTGCCTCCACAGCTCCCCAATAGTGCAATTTGATCAATTTAATTATGTAATGGTAAAATTTAAAGTCAGCTGATCATAAAGTGCCAGTTGGTGCAAAGTTGGTTTTGGTCTTTAGCTACCTGAACTTTCTTTTATAAACTTCTGCTCTGGCTATTTTTGTTGACCTCTATACAGTGGTGGGAAGTAACGAAGTACAAGTACTTCGTTACTGTACTTAAGTACAATTTTCGTGTATCTGTACTTTACTTAAGTAGA
>CAEGAF010151060.1:0-16398 GCA_903067075.1 Micropoecilia bifurca
TAAAAGGTAATTAATAAATACACTTACATACATAGCCAGTTGTATTATATTCAACTTCAATTATCCCTAATCTTTTCAACTGAATCTGTTTATATAACAAACCACACTTGACTTGATCTAATTGGATCCCTGACCACTTCAGTCATTTTTATCCAACCACTATACTCAATGGTTCAGGTCCTGTTAGTAGATTATTTACAAGCACTATATATATCTCAACTATTAATCAGTTTGGGGTTTTTTTTGTATGTGGAGAACTGAATTACTCAGTACATCCAATGAGGAAACCAAGCTTGCCAGAGTTTGGCATGGCTGCTTGATATAATTACATTTTTATGACAACTTTAACATCTGAAAACCTGAAACAAATGAACAGTCAGTCATTCAAAGGAAAACTCCCCTGTGGATTTTTATACTGCGTCACTTTTAGGTTTGTGCAACTTGATTTGTTTTCCAGTATTGCACTTTGTTGAATTGGACCACACACCATTTTGAAACATATGGCTTTCAGTCTAAGTAAAATAAATAAATAAGGCAGAGCAAATATACACAACCCCACTTCTTTGCGAGGTCCAAAACCCCCAATATTGTATATAATGCCATGTTTAATGTTTTCCCCCTACTAGGCAAAAATAATTATTCAATGAACATTAATTTATTGTTACAAGCAAGTGCAAGAAGTAGCATGAAAATTAAAGATATAAAATAATTCAGTAGAAAGGGAAAACGTAGCTCAGAATACTGCATTGTCGATAATAATTGAAAAATAGTCGACATGAAAAACAACAAGAAGTATAATATTCTAAAAACGATGAATTTGACAGCTGTGGCTATGGCTGTCCAATAAGGCAGCCTTAAATTTGATAATGTGATAATATGAGTTGTGATAAATAAACAAATAAATAACAGTACTAATGTGTTCCTGCTTTGGGTTCATAACAAACATATGATACTATGCAGCTACTAAGAAAAAAATACATTAAATGTTTCCATCTCAACAACATTTTATTTAAAAAGTTTTTTTTCTGGCTGACATTGCTGTTTTGGCAGTAAAACAGCTGAGCTGCAGCATCTTAATGACTCGACCACTTACATTTTTATGCTGTATTAAATAACAAGTGTCACCAAATATATTGCAGACACAAAGAGCCTGAATGCATGACACTTCAGTTAAAAAATTAGCCAACACTTACTGCAGCTCAGACACTTCTTCACAATACACATGCTGTTTAGAATGATACTACAGCGTTTAGTGACTCAATTCCGATTTTTTGGAAATTCCGATTTTTTTGCCAGGCCGTTGACACTGCCAGTAAATGCGACCTATATGTGTTCTGCGGTGTGAACAGGGAAACGACCTTAAAGTGTCCCGCATGCGCAGTAGAGGGCGCAATAGCGTCAGCATTCTCAGTGTTCTGCCAACCGCCATAAAAGAAGAAGAGCTCAGTGTTTATGAAAGTAAACATGGAGGCTAATGGTGGAGCTTAGCTTACATATTTTAAGTTGTTGTCCGGCTGGAGCAGCATATTGACAACTTAATCCTCATAAAGTCTGTCATTGTTGTTGTTTTTCTTCTTCCCGCTTGCGAGTATCAGGACTTAGAATAGTGAGATTTGTTGATAATCAGTGACGTTCAGTTCGGATGAATGCGACCTGGACATTAGGTTGCTTTTGAATCAGATACTTATCGAATATGGGTCACATTCGAAAAAGAATCCGACCTGTGCTGTTCACACTGCCATGAAAAGATCGGATATGAGTCGCATTACGTCAAAAAACCTGGAATTGGGTCACTTCAAGCTGCAGTGTGAACGCACCGTAGCTGTTGAAGCACAGACTAAAGCTGTAGCCTAAGTTGTGTGAATCTCACCCAACGTTTTGAATGAGTTTGACTTCACAATGCTCTCAGCACTGTGTTTAATTATGCTCATGCATCTTCCACTAAACTTTACACTAAAATGCTTGCACACAGAACCCTACAGAAATGACAGCTTCAAATCTTCAGCTTGCACCATCAACTGATTTAAGTGGAAATTGAGATGTGTACAAGAATACAAGATATTATATGTGGGTTTTTTTTTTTACCTTTTTCATTTAGGCAGAGTTTCATTTGTTTCCTTAGGTTTGGTAGCATTTTATTAAATACACTCTTCCCTCTTCAAGCCCATTGCATGGCAGATGTACTCCTGTTATACCAGCCTGATTTTTTTTTTTTTTTTTTACAAAAAACTAAATATTCCACTCCTTTCCTTGAGACACATATTTGTTCATTGTGTTCAGAAACGTGTAATTTCAGCAATAGCCCATCAGAGCCCATCAATTTTCCATAAAGGTCATATTTGTGCAAGCCCATTTTTACATACCTGCAGAAACACAACAATTTGAGTTTAGATGGAGGTTTTCTGGGTGAATAAGACCCAAAACGTCCCTACAAAGCAGCCAATTCTTAATTAAATCTGTATCTTAGGCACATAGCTTTTTACTAATAAGCTATGTGAATTGTGAGAATCAAATATATTTTTTGTTGCTATGCAGCTTCACATATGCGCTAAATGTCGAGCCAAACGTTTAAGTGGTGGAATATTTCCGACGCTCTAAAATGTGCAATCCTGTGGCCTTGTCCAGTTATGACCAAACCCAATCCACCAAATATCTGACCAATAGGGAGGGGGCACCTGGTTTAACAAACACCGCTACTGTGACCAAAATGTTTTTACATCTCATGTATTAAAACTGACATTTTCCCCCTCTATTGTTCATGCTTATAATAGAATATAAAATTAAAAATATTTGTATTTTCTATTTTTAAAACAAGCCAACAGAACACAATTAGGACAGAGAGAAAGCTCAAATTTCACACAGCAAGACTAGTTTGTGGCATTACATAGCTAGAACTCAACAAATGATCAGAAATCTAGAGCCTTGAGATGCTAATTCAACCTGCCTGCGTCTGCTGCTGGGAGACTAGAGGAAGCAAAGCAGACACTCATGCCATCTTCCCACAAACTAGGCCATGGGAGCATCTGATTAATAATCCACACATACATATGGAGATGAAGAGCAAAATGAATCATTGATGGATGCTGTCTGGTTCCCAAAGCCACTTGTTGTCACTGGGGGCTTAAACAGAGCAGGTCTTCGTACAGATGGAAAGGAGTCATGAAAACACAGTCGTCTGTGTTTGCAGAAACCTTGTCCACTTTACTACCACACAGACGGAGAAAGCAGTTGAGCTCTTTGTTAGAGATGCTGGAAATTGTAAAATTTACAAACCTTTAATTTCATCATTTTCTTTGCTGATTTTAGCATCATTAGTGCAGTGGTTGCGGTCTTTTGAACACAGATTGATGAAGTTGCAGTTCAACATCTCCATGTGTTTTTTTTCCTTCATAATGGGATATGCAAAGTGTAAAGTATTAACCTTTGCAGTAGTATTTGGCCTTTTCTAAAAGTATGGTAGTTGTTTTTTTGCTGCAGATGCATATTTTGCTACAAACGATAAAGTGTACACTAAAGGAATGGTGTTATTGCATTTTAAACAAAATGTTTGTCTTATTTAAAAAAACGAAATTAATTATTTGGTATACGTGCATCTATTGATGTATTTTTAATATCATATTAAAAAAGCCTTAAGTGGTTAAATAAAAAAATAATAATCTGACAGAATGTGCCAATTTTCTATCCGATTAATCAAATATCAGAATAAACAACAACTAAATTAATCATTAGTTACAGCCCTACATGATTATGAAAAGATAAAGTGATGTAGTTGACACAACCGTGCAGCTCGGAAGAAGCAACAGTATGCTGAGAAAGAGTAACTTTGTCGCTGCAGCAACCAAACATGCCAAGTGGCGTTCATTTCTGTTCCAAAGTCCCAAAGAACCTTTGCAGAGACGCTCACCGTCCGATGAGGGAACACTACCCCAGCGTCTATGCGTTTAAAGGTATTTATAGCACACCACCTCCAGCATGGGAAATTAACATTTCGTTTTGAAACCCTAGAGCATCGCCTGGACCAAGAGGATAACCTTACATGACAGCTTACGGAGGGTGCCAGCGCGGAGAAGCAACGGGTCGGTGGGAGGGGAGATCGGCTCTCACTGCATGCCAAGAGTGGAAAAGAGAGAAAATGTGTAGATACCACCAGGAGTATGATGGGCCAGAAAGAAAAAAATAATAAAAATAAACAAACTTTAGTTTACACAAACCTCAACGTCATCACGATCTATTCAATGCACAAGAAGCAAGACAACTGAATCCGTTATATCCTCTATAAACATGCATTCCCTCCATTAAAATGCTTAATTGGTTATAGAATCCATACAAGCAGAACCACTGCAGAGATAATAGATTTTTAATGGCGTAATGATGGTAAGGAGACCCTCTCCTGGGAAGTAACAGTCAGATAGTGAGACTCCGAGAGCCGGACTAAAAACCTCGACAGTCCGCCACACCCTCCCGCTGTTTTCCAATGACATCATCATCATCATCATCATCATCCTAAACAAGACTGAAACAAGTGCTGACCGGCAAGTAAGAAAGGACATGTTGCCTTTCTGAGAAAAACATAACAAAAGCGCACGAGGATGTGAGTTTAAGGAGCGCGTTAGAACGAGAAAGCAGATCTGCTCATTTAAAGAGATGAGCAGATCATTTTCATTTTCTTATTCGACATCACACTTACATGTGTGAGTGGGCACAGGCCAAAACACTCTGCTCTTGAAAGGCCCTCGAGTCCAAGTGACCTTTTCACCACTCAGCTTGTCGGGCAGGGTGGGACAACACAGGCGGCAGGGTAGAGATGAAAAGGCTAGTTGACCCCCCTCCCCATATCACACACAGACACAAAACCCAGCCAGTTCGAGGTTATCAGACCGCAAACATCCCAAAACTTTGAAGTTACATTACGTCGTTTATTTTTTCTTCTTCTTGCAGCTGGAGGACATGGTGAATCCCAAACCCAGACGTCTTAGAGAAACAGAAACCTACTGTGGGTTTCACTAGTAATTATCAGTCATATTTCAGAAGAATTGCACTTTTTCAGAATTACTCATCTACAGTAGAAGGCAGACAGTATACATATAAAAATTTGTGATGTGATTTGGCTTAAAATAACTCCAGAGCTTCAAATCTGCACATTTGAAAAGGGTAGTAAGCTTACATTGTTTGACAAGGTTATTTTTTTGTTTAAAAAAATTATTAACTCAGAAAAGTCTCGCTTCTTCTGGAATGCAGTTTGGTAATATCAAGGCCACATCTGTTGCCAGAACAGGACAGCAAATTATATTCGCAGCTTTATCTCTGGACTTTTTCCAGCTCGCTCTTTCCTTGGCTTTCAGGGAAAACTGTAAAACTGTAGAAGTTTAGAAGCAACCCCAATATAAACGACTCTATGACTACCTGATGTTCACATTAAGGCAGCAAAATATTAGGAAAACTCAGAATTGCGCTATTGTTGCCGAATGTGGCAATGAGGACAATGGTTTAGAGTAAACCACATCTTCTCTTCCTCACTCTGGGTATTTTGTCAACCAAAAGCTTTAGCATCTCAGATGCAAAAATCTGTATTAGTCATGTGCATCAAGGGCAGAGAAAGTCAGTCCAGCTATCCAAATATATTACTTGGCTACCGAGCTTGGATGCATAACACTTGAAATATAATACCATAGCAAACAATGCACCCAAACAGTCCATTGCAACGGCTATTGCGTTCATGCTGATGCTGCCATCACTACAGTGATTGGATACATTTCGTATTTAATCTTTGTTTTTATTGTTGCAGCTAAAAGCAGCTTTAACAGTTTTCTCTATCTTACTTCTGGAGAAATTGTGAATTTTGCGCCAGTCACTGGAGTAGAGATTCAACTACTGGCTAAGACCCTGAAAAAACCTGTGTGTTTGTTGATTTGAGTTGCAGTTTCGTCGTGGGGTTGCTATTTTTCTGAGGTGCAATTCTGTCCCTAGTTTGTGTTTTCTACATTTTCAGCAGTGACTTGTTGAATATTAAAGTTTGATTTGCCTTGAGACAAGACAAATGAAAAAAACAAAACAACACAAAAAAAAGAAACACCCATAATTGTTAGTTTATATATTCATACTAAAAGTTAAGACATTTGGTGCATGATTACACCATGATTGCAAGCAAACTGTAAGAGATCAGTAGTTGAGTACACATCAGCTTCCAGGTTTTAGAATCTAGCTCGCATAAAAATAGCTTTTCTCCCCTCTTCAAAATAATATTTGCATGTTTGCTCTCAACAATAAATCACTCCAAATGTAACAGAAGTCAGTCTATATCATTTTCCCTCCTAAATAGTTGTGTATTGATTATCCACACAATTATACTTCATCTTACACAGACGAATAAGCTTTCCTAGGGCAACAGACTGTCCCCATAAGTCTGGTCCAGAAACTGAATGTGTTTGTCTCTATCAATGTTTTTAAATGGTGAAATTGTATTTTATATTATGCAGTATGACCTTCAGACTGAATAAAGACACTGTTTCAAGTCAGTTAGCAGACATTTATTCAAATTATTATGTAGATCATTCATAAGGAGTTGAATGTTTCAGAACATCTAAAAACATTTATTTTATTATTAAGCCATTTTTGAGACATACCTTTCGACAGGATACAATAAGTGTTAAAATACAGATTAATCCCAAATTAAATCTTTTAAAACATACGTTTACATTTTTATTTTATCCACTTATCTTTGTGCGATTTGAAAAGAAATGAGTTCAAGTGCATTTGAAAACCATACTTATTAGGACAGCTGAGAAGACATTATTGATCTATCGATTTTCTGTCCAACTTTAGTTCTAACACATTTTCAGAAAATAGATTGTTGAAAGCCGATTCTATAAATTCCTTGTAGAAACATTTTGACTTCCGCAGTGATACGTTCAATTCTTACGGAGTGAGATGGGGCGTCACCCTATTTGTCTTGCCAATATCAGCAAATACTAAGGATTCTCTCTCTACATTACTGAACATTTACAAAAAGAACGTTCACTTTTTTTCCTGGACATAAATAGCCTCCACTTTCTCCTTCAGAGTCGGATAAAAGGGGGCACCCAGTGACCACCGTATCACTTAATTTCCAAGTTCTAACACCACAACTATTTTGTGACCGTTTAGCAAAACTCGACACAACCCGGCGTTTAATTATTCAGGCACAAATAAAAGAAAAATATCAGTTATGAGCTGTGTATTAAAGGTTTAGGCTCGCCGTGGGTAAGTAAAAAGATGTTAGGATAGCTAGCTAACACGTTTTAACTGTGCACCGCAATCTTATGCGTGTGCAAAACACCGAAAGCGTGTAAAAAGACGACACATACCAGAGAAAGAAAGAAAAAAAAATCCCCTTTGAACATATTTCTAACACAGGAATGTGAAGTATATACTCACAACGAGCAGAGGTCTAATTACCGACAAAAGCTGATGTTTCGTCAGTCGCAGAGGAAGAAAGAAATCTTTCAATTCCGTTGCCACAGTTAGATGGAAAAAACAAAATGTTCCTGAGATCCGTCCAAACGTCTCTTCGGGTTACCAATATCCTTTCTATGCCAATGTGGTGGTTGGTTTATTTTTCAGTAGGTAATAGACAGGAAAGAGAATCACTGGTTTTCAGTATGATGAGCCCGCGTAGAACAATGTGCTTCCACAGAGAGCGGAGCAAAGGAGATGAGGAGTACAGAGCCCACGCCCAGCTCTATCAAACATAGAACCGCCCCGGTTACTGCTCTGTCACAGATGCGTTCAGGGACTGTAGGAAATATGGCCACTCCGTGAAAACGCCCAAGTACTACACGAAATAAATTCAAGTTTACAAATAGGCATTGGAGTTTTAAAGACAACGAATGCCTGTTTTTATCCGAAATGAGTGATGAAGGTTGCGTTTTTGTCCTCTCGAGGCAACCGTAGAATGACGTGTAACACAGACTCATAAACATATACAGTTGTACCTAGAAAGCAGACCATCAAATATTTATGATAATTAAAAACTGTCACATTTTAAGGATGCATAACGTTTGCTATGCTCACATTTTAAAACACGATACATTTGAATAATTATTTAACTTAATAGTGGACTCTTTTCTGTTTCCCCGACCGGTAGCCTGAACACTCCATATTGCTGTCGAAAACTACATATCCCAATGAGCCACGTGCCCGTATCCAGGAAGTTGGCCCCGGTTGCCAAGTAAACTTTTGTCTGTTCGGATGATCTGTAAAATGTATTGACAAGACTATTCCTTGCGTCAGGTAAAATATCTAACGTTGTATAATTTACATACAGCGCACTGTTACTTCGTTTACAGCGAAATGTTAGATAGACTGTTTCATACACTTTAGCTTCATAATTGTTCATGGCTTCTTTCTTCAGATTGTCGTGAGAAATGAGTGTGTGTCATGACTCTATGGTCCAAGAGGTCCGGCCTGGTACAGCACGGGTTCAAGTGACTGAGCTGAGCGGTTCAGGGAGCATCAACCCAACTCCAACCCGTAAAGCAAACCAAGACCCAGACAAAGCAGTGGAACCATACCTTTCTCCAAAAAGATTGGTACTCTGTCTGTCAAAAAAAAACACCTTAAAATCAATCATTTCATATCTTAGTGGACAAACATTCTTGTTACTCGTGTGGTGTATAAAACCCATCTTCTTTTAAGGATTTGCTGCATAGAATTAGAGTTTCTTGCAAAGACATTGATACCCCTTGAACTTGTCCATATTTTGTCACATACATTACAAGGATTTCATGTCATACAAACAAAGTACAATTCTGAAGTTGAATCTCTGACAAGTCACTGAAATGCACATTTCTTTTTTATTTCTTGTTCAAAGTGTTTTTAAAAACCATGTATAATTTTCTGGAACTTCACTGTTATACACTATTTTGTGCTGGTTTATCACATAAAATCTTCCCACAATTCAGTTCAGTTTTTGTGGCTTCAATCTGACAAATGTGAGAAAGTTCAAGGGGTGTGAATACTTATTGCAAGGCACTATTATGAGAGAACTGCTGGTGGTGTTTAAAGTTGATGTGGCCAGACAAAAATAAACCTTCACACCACATTTATGTTTCCATTTAGAGAATTAAGATTTTGGAGACATATAATTTAGCTGCATTGTTATGGTATGGCATGCCTACTATTTTTGTCCATCTACAGGAACTGTTGTGCGGTACTCATGACCTCTCTCTTGTGAACCATCTGGAGATCTGCGTAGACACCCAAGAAAATACACTGGGTGACTTTGGTGAGAAACAACTTACATTCAAGCTGTTTTACAGGTTTTTTATTCAAGCATTTCTGGAAACAACAACGCCCCTACTTGTTTTTAGCTGTTTGCTTTAGAAAAAGACAGTTGCGTCAGGCAGATTTAGATGTCTACAGTAACAACTGGAAAGGAAAATGTTTACTGCGTTCATCATTGTTCTCTCAAAATCCTAGATTTCATCATGAGTTCATGATTGATGGAAACTGTATGTACAGTTTACAAATGCATCATGTTTTAGTCGTGTTTCCATAGTGGACGGGGAGGATGAAACTTTTGAAGATATGAACTGGAAATGAGGGAACTCTCTGTATCGAAATACAATAGGTCTGTCATTAAAAGGGATAGAAATATGGCTTTGCTTATCAGTTTTTCTTGCAGGTGCTTACTTGCCCAGATTAGAGCAGCTGAAAATGAACAACAGCTTCGTCATGTCATTGAGGTAGGTACTAAAACACTGATGTTATCTTCTTTTTTTGCATAGTATGTGAGGGAAATTAATTACAGTAAATCATCACTACGGCTTTCATACTATTCAAGAAGGATTTCCTCCTTTAGTCAAAAGTGAAACCCACTGCTTGACTTTTTCACATTTATATCGTTCTCTTAAAACATCTATGACTTAATCAAGAGAAGGGGGAACTGATTGGGGATTCACTGCTAAGCTTCACATATTGAGCTATGAGAAATGAGTTAGACAATGCATCGAGAAGGTTGGTGTTCACTGGAATGCTGCGCTGTTGTGCAGCTGTTATAATCTGTTGTACTTTACTCCAACATTTCCACCATTTCTCCCACAATACAGGATGTAGAGTTTGCAGCTTGTAAACCAGACTGCCTGAGGTGTGACGTTTCCTGCAGTCTTGGAGATACTACCGACACACGTGTTTAAGCTTCACCACCTGTTTCACAATGACACAATAGAGGGGGGTTTTGTTTCGTGTCACATTTCAAATGTATTCATTTCACACTCGAAGAAAAGAACGGAAAATATCGGCCACTTTTTTTTTCTTTCTTTTTTTTTTAGATTGTCCTGCCACATCAGAAGGCCACATCTTGGGTCTTTGAAATCTCTTGTTATAATTTGAGAAATGTCTGGAAGGTGAAAAAGAGCAAACAAAACAATTTAAGATTTGTCTGCTCCACCCTGAGGCCAGTGGAGCAGAGCCAGTTGGACACGTGCTGCCTCTGAAAACGCTTCCTGCTCAGGGCAAAGAGAGCTGTAGTAGAGAACATGATCAAGGGTTAGATATATTTTAAAGCTGACTTCTTTTAAAATGTACAAAAGGGGTAGATTTGTAGAAGAGAAGTAACATGGAAAGGAAAAAAAGTTTCAATTTCTAAAATGAAACTCATTATCGACAGCAGTATCATCTCCTTGCGCTGCCTGTCCCTCTACTTTGTGCTGCTCTGTCTCTCTAGAGACCTGGGAACCACCCTGTCCCACCTGCAGGTGCTGTGGATGTCTCACTGCTGCCTTCAAGACTTAAGTGGCATTTCTACTTTTGATTCTCTTAAGGTAGACTATTACAGTCATAGAAGATTGCTTAAAAGCTCATACTATGATCGACATTTATCCTTGTTAGTAAAGATCCTTGCAAACATATCTGTACCTCAGGACCTTCTCTTCAGTTTATCCTGTTACAACAACAACAACAAAAAAACGTCATTGTGATAGAACAACTCAAAGTAAAATTTGCAGAAAACAGCAGAGGTTTGTGAGAGATAACAACTGTATGTGACTCAGGTATGATGAGGCAGAGACACACCTAAATCTGAACACCAGCCCTTGAGGCCTGGATTTGAGGATTCTTGGTCTAAATCCAGTTGAGAGCCTCTGAAAAGACTTGGAGGCAGAAGTTCCCAGATGCTCTCCATCAACTCTGACTGAGCTTCAACTGTTTTGGACAGAAGAAAGAGGGAAAGTCTCAGAACTGGTAGAGAGAGACCGCCCAAAAGGCTTTCACTTGTAGTTGCAGTGAATTGCAGTGAATGGTGGTTTTACAAAGTGTTGAATAAATGGTACAGTTTTTACATTTAAATTTGTATAAAATATTAACTACTATTCAACCTTTTTTTTTGCTTAACTTCAGGATTTTTCTCTACTTTGTGTTGGTCTATCACATAAAATTCTAATAAAATACATTGAAATTGTAATGATTGTAATGTGACACAAATGTAAAAAAAAAATTGTTTAAGAGATGCAAATATATGTTTTTCACATATTTCCAAGGCTCTATATTTAAACTTGCTCAATGTGTTTCTTTCTGTGTGTTCACTCTCTGTGATCCTTGTTCCCTCTTCAGGAACTCTACCTGCCCTATAACAATGTGTCCGACCTAAGTCAGATTGCCATGCTGGAGAACCTGCAGCTTTTAGATTTGGAAGGGAACTGTGTGGGTGACCTTATCCAGATTCAGTATCTGGGTTTGTGTCCCAATCTCCAAACTCTCACCCTGGAGGGGAACCCTGTGAGCAAATGCCCTAACCCCGCTTCCCCTCAGGTAGGGAATTTCTTTTGGTATTTTTTAGCATGCAACTAAATCAGTCTGCATATATTTAACTTAGCATTTTTCCATATGACAAGAATTGTCCTGGCTTGTACATTGTAATGTTGTTTGCTCAACATTTGCTTCTCTGGTTGGGTTTTCGCTAGGATCAGTAACACGTAAAGGACCAAAAGTCCAAATGATTTGTTTTGTGCGTCCACCAATTTATACGGAACTACTTGATAATATACAATTGAAATGATACTCTCTGCGTATGTTTACTGTATCTTAGGGTTTCTGAAGGTAAATTTCCCCCCCCGAGAGGGTGAAGCTATCAAAGTGGCAGAAGTCTGGCAAAATCTAAAAGAAGCCTGTGAACGGTTGGAGTTGAATAAGTCTTGTGCAAGGAGCTGGGCAGAGCTCCTAAACAGGAAGTGTTGTATTCAGTTGGTGTTGTAAAAGCCTGCTTGCAAATGCAGCTCGTGCCTGTGATCATCCACCAGTGTCTCCTGTGCGCGCAGTTCTGCCGGTGTGCTGGCACATGAAAGTATGTTTGTGGCGATCTGCTCTGGTCGCACAAAAATATATCAAAAACCCCAAAACTTAACAGTTGAATAGCTGACTGGGTTTTACAGTGATGCATCATGGCAAACAACAGGTTTGTTGTGATGTTGCAGAACAAAATCTCACTGCAAACAGGCCAATGCTCTGTTAAATTAATGTCAACGTCAAGTAGATAAATCGACTCTCTATGCCTCTGTTATTTTCCTGGATGCACGATACCAAGCTGCATTTAGCTGCGTGTTTTTTGGACCTCTGTGAATGTGTTTATTTACACCCACCAGTGGAGCATTAATTAGGAAACTAGGGCAATGAGTAGAGATGCTGAGCTGAATATGCATTAGGCATTTGCTTTGTAGTAATTGTGGGATTCTTGGGTTTGCTCTCTCCCCCCCAAACCAACACTTCTCTCTCTGTCTTTCTTTCCATCACACACAAAATGCACACATCCGCTCACTTCCTCTCTGTTAGACGATCTTTCTCTTCCCTCTTTCTTTTTGGTTTTATCCTTGCCGGTCTCTTTTTTTATTCACAGCATCTGTGGGATTTAGTGAGAGCCAGGAGTGACGAGCCCTAGTTTGATTTCTTGGTAGCTAAGAAATTGGCTGGTGTGCCTTTGCAGATCAACATTAAGCCCAATACTTCATTTGCATCTGGTAGTAACCTGTTCCAGACATTAGGATCAGATACTTTTAGACTAAACGCAGGAAATGTTCGAAAATATTCATCAGACCAAAAAACAGAAACACTTTAATACAGAAAAGTGGGCCTGGTTGAAACTATATTTGATACCTGCTTAAAGCTTGTTATTTACAACAGGTACTTTTAGTCTGATCTCATTGGAACTCATATACTAATTAATTAACTATGACTGTGCATAAATAGTAGCTGTTGATCTGTCTGTCTATTCAGGGATTTTCTATGTCAGACCAACACAATGTCATTGAAAATTGTGAGCCAGAAAGGAAATGATCCTGGACATATAGATTTAAACTTTGACTGGACCCTTTGGAAACATAATTGTGTGTCGTCCTTTAAATATTTTCCTCTTAATAAATTTTGAGGTAGAACACAGACATGTCCCCTGGATTTACATCGTCTCTCCTCATCATTGTTTTCTCTCCTTTACTTAGGCTGAAGAGTATAATTACAGAGCAGCAGTGAGGGAGTTGGTCCCTCAGTTGCGTTACCTAGATGATGTGAAGGTGGAGGAGGACAGGTTGACCTGCTGTAGCACCATTCAGGAAGACTGGGACATTCTCAGAATGTCTTTTCAAGAGTCCAACTCCTTCGAGACTGCTGGTAAAAAAAATTAAAAAATAATAATAATAAAATAAATGTTTGAATGCATGTCTTTATGTAATATATTTGATTGCAAATGTCTCTATTTAACTGACAACTAACTTCTCAATATGTAGAAAAGATAGCAAGCCATCTTCGTCATGGTGCACACATTACCGGTCCTTGGGGTGCCAGACCTGCTTCGTCTGCAAGCATGAGGCCCATGTTGGCGACTGGGCGCAAACTTCTTTCCCCTCCTGGACCAAGACCAGCGTCTTCAGACTCTGATGTAGCATCGGTGGAAGCAGACACCAGCAGCCTTACGCACGGTGTGGCTCAGCATCGGTTAATCCTGTCATGTACATTTAGTTTTAGAGATACCTGCTGTTCTGTTTTGAAACGCATAAACAGTCAGCAATCCAAACAGCGGCCACGCTGGCCTAACAGTGCCACCAAGAGGCTCTAGTTGTATCGTCTTGCAAGATGTCTTTGTAATTTACTGCTGTCTCTCTCATCTGCTGGATGTGGAGGAGCTGGCAAGATCCTGTTCTGTGGGAATCCTGTGCAGGCCGTTCGAGCAAGGAGAGAAAAGTTGAACGTGAGAAACAATGTATCTATCTGACTCCCCAAATCAATACACTCAATCACTGATCAAAACAGTACAGATGAGAATCACTACTGGTCTCATGTGGTACAAAAAGTAAGCTCACAGTCAAAACAAAACAAAACAAAAAACCCCCTGTTATCTCTGTTATCTCTCTGTTGTCTCTTAGACGGCACCGACCAGATCCTCTTTGGTCCTTCGCGACCTTCCCATCCACGTGCCAGAACACACGTATGACCCAAACGAGCCTGATCCTGAAGAGCGTGTCAATGTGTTTGCAGAGCTGCGGGCCTGGAGGGAACAACACAGCAAGTACAAATTGATTGCAAGCCTCACTTTTATTTATGCTCTTAGCTTAATATTGTAAAAGCCTTTTTTTGTTACTCCTTTGGCTCACGTCTCATTTCAGATGTGGTCGAATCACATTTTTAGCCTTTAACCATATCTTTACAAGGGGCAGGGTGTTTTATCCATGAGGTAGAAAAAGCACTAAAGAAGAAGAAAACAGATCTTTCAGGGGCACACTTGGAAACCCAGGGTTAGGAACTGAATGTGCTTGTAAATACTCTCAGATGTAAATATTTTCTCACTTGCTTCATAAAATATATTATTTATCTTATGGGGTGATTCTGCAGGCAGGTCAGGTGCAATTTCACCTGCCTTGCCTGCAGGTGGCGGTCAGAAGGCCCAGTGGCACCAGTGCATGGCAGTTTTACTTCTGTCAGAACAACTGTGGCTACAGTGTAATAGCTTGCCACCATCAATGTGTGAATGACTGAATGTAGTACGAAGCACTTTGGGCTCCTCTGGACTTGATAAAGTGCTGTACAAGTAAAAGCCATTTACCATTTATCCATATGAAATCTGTCAATAAATGTCTGAACGGTAAATCATTTTTTCTTAATCTGGGAGCCCTTTTATTGCAAGATACTTTTTTTAAAAAAAGGAATGAGATTTGTACTATTATAGGATCTGGAAACATATCATATGATAATTTTATATTATATTACAATTACATTCTTTCTTATTATATCATGCATCCCCTTTGCATACCTCAACTAATTGTAGTTGTGCTCACCGATTGTGTTATTTTGTCAAAGAGATCATGAAAAGTTTGGGAACTACTGCTGTATTTTTTTCTAACTTGTTTCCCAGGCAGCTAGCAATTATAGAGAAACAGCGGTTGCCACAGGTCCTGGTTATTCACCATCTTGATGAAGAAGAATCCGAAAGTGAGGAGGAGGAGGAAGAAGGCTTTGGTGGTATGAAGAGCGACAGTAGTGACGAAGATCAAGAAGAAGACGAACTCTGTGACGGCTTAGCTACTGGCTCACCAGACTCATCATTTCAGTCTCTTTCCCCAGGTGAAATATTGAATGCATAAAGTAACTAAAGTAACTACTTTTTCCATTTCTATACATGATTACTCAAACTATAACAGTTAAGAAGGATTTTTCTTTCTTATTGTTGTCAGACCTGAATCAACAAGAAACATCTTTCCCCAACATGGTCCCATTATCCCTGGCTACAGACACCACATCTTGTCCTTTTCCTCCTGTTAATGTCACTGCAGCCCCTATGAACACGAAGCTGCCGGGCATTCGTGCCCGCAAGCTTCGTCTCTCTCTGTCCCATCCAGAGCAGCTCACCAGAAAAGACTTGGACCCTCAAACTCTGACAGCTGCAACAGAAACAGAACTGATGTCCAAGAGGCATTTGGCAAGAGCCACTTATTCACCCCACCCACCTCCGAAACGTTATCCATGTGAAGGACCAGTGATTTCAAGGTATGGCAATAATAAGTGTTATTTTTTTAGGCTGATTTTTATTATTTGGTTTTGTTTAAATTGTTAAACTCCAATTTAAACAAGGACACCATTAATTTAATTTTTATCCTTTGAAAACTTTATTAATTGTGAAAATCCAGACACTATTGCAAATGGAGAATTGTTTTTCAATTGGCATCAACTTATTTAGGGGTACAGAATCATTACATGAATCCCTGCCATTGGTCATCAGCTCTGATTTCTTTGAATTTACTATTCAGATTCCAAGAAATCTGTCTATTTCTTTCATTTTTCCTTATTTGTGTACAGTTTAAATCCTTCCGTTTTAGGTATTCCATTAATTTAAAATTAAACTTAATCATATTATTAGATGTTAGTATGTTTTACTTATATATA